>JADMNL010000033.1:157567500-157651360 GCA_016271365.2 Neoceratodus forsteri
AGGCTCTCACGACCTCTCCTCTAGCAAGCCCTCACAATCTACTCTCAGACACTGGAGATGCCTGTAGGATCAGCGGGGTTCAGCTTGGAGAGGCAGAACCAGCGAGGCCCTCATGACCTCCTCTTGGACACTGGAGATGCCCGTGGGATCAGTGGGGTTCGACTTGGGGAGGGCAGGACCAGCAAAGCCCTCACAACCTCCTCTAGTGTGGCCCTCGCGACCTCCTCTCAGGCACTATCAACTAAATGGTAAAACACTGAGACCTATTACTATTGAAAAGATCTTGGTATATGGGTTGACTCCAAGTTGTCTGCTTTTGACTCATTGTCCAACACTGTCTTGACTGCCAACAGACTTATGTGCTCTATTAAAAAACTTTTCTAACCAGGGACAGCGACTGTATCCTGAATTATATAAAACCCACATCATTCCTCATCTAGATTATGACTCACCTTATGGAGTCCCTATCTAAAACAGGATCTTAACTTCATGGAAAAATCCAGAGAGTTACCAAATCCATTAAAGGATTAGAAATCTGGATTATGGGATTAGATTAAGCAAATTGAAACTCTTTTTTTTCTTTTGAAGTCCAGAAGAGTAAGAGGAGACATATTATTTATGTACAAAGTTATGCATAACCTTGCACTCCAAATCAATGTAGTATCCAATTAGTACAAAGAAACAATATTCTTATGTCCCATAATAAACACAGTGTGCTACCTAGGGTACATACAGTTAAACATTTTAATTATTTTAACATATGTGTAGCCAGAACCTGGAATAGATTGCCTAATTCTATAATCTATGTTCCCTCATTTGATACTGTATATTCAAAAACACTTGGAGCGAATTCCTACTGCATAACAATGATGGACTATAAACCTACTATGAGTGGAGACAATTTAATGGGCATCTTGCCTACTTTGTCTTATTACACCAAGTTATACCAAGTTATCGGCAACCTCACGAGCACCACCAACGTGACAACACCATCTCCAACCATCACTGAAGCAACTGATTGCACTGTGAAAACATAGTTGGAGAAATCCTTTACTGCCATTAACAATGCCCTTATGCTGTGTATTACCATGCCCATGGCCACTCTTGTCACTGGCAGCAGTGCCATAGCCAGAAACATCTTTGCATGCACGTCTCTTTGCAAGCATTTTTTTTTTTTTTGGATTACACAGAAAATTAACAACAAATTTAGATTTCTGAACTTTGGGTGGATGAGAAGCCAAAAACAACAAATGTGGCTTTCAAATGGAGATTGGGTCCTAGACAGATGGAGATTGCGCACTGAACAGATGCAGCCATACAGGCTCAACAACACCTTAACCAGTGATCACACAAATCCAAAACTGTAAAATAAACATTTTTTTTGGGGAGGGCAGCTTCAGCACCAGTCAGTCCACTAACTAGATAGAAAGAAGCAGTACAAAAATACTGCAGACAGATAAGAGATTCAGAGTGCTGCGATTACAGTGTGGCACAATAAAATGTGTCTGACTTGACGGCACACATACACACACTGCAGGTAATGCTGAAAATTTAACAGTTCAGTACACTACAGATAACCAAATCTTTTAAACTGACTGAAAAATGCACTGCACCACAGCAAACATCAAATAAGCATTTGTCAATGCTGAAGGTTTGCTTGCTGATATTAGCATTAGAAATGCAGGAGTTAAACAGATGCAGAATAGGAATTACAGTGAAGTATTGAACTTCAGCCAACCCCACCTCCACCCTGCAGAGATGGACTGCTATTGGGGTATGTGTTTTTGGTCGTCGTCCATAATGTTCATGCCATTTCACCTCACCCTGTCTTGCAGACACCAAGTGTTGTGGTGTGCCTTGGGCTGTTCAGCTTTACAGTCACCCCATTCCAGGATGACATACACTGAAATGGGTGCAGAATAGGAGAATGGGGTGAACTCTGGGGCTGAAGAGTCCAAGGCACACCTCAATGCCTGTCACTGGCTGCAGGGGGTGGGGATGGGGTGGAATGGCATGAGCATTACAGTTGGCAATCCAAAGGCACACCCCTGATGCCTGTCTGTCTGTACAGGGTGGGACGTCATGGTTAGAAACCCTAACGCCCTGGCGTTTGTTTAGTATTGCACTACAAATTTCAACATGGCCTTTGTGATCCCTAACTTCATGAAAGCATTTGGGACCTCTGCTCATGAACAGTGGCACTGATTTTGTTAATGTGTCCCAAACTTTGAGTTCACAGCAACCGTTGCCATTCTGCATCAGATGTACAAAACACAGATTGGGCAGGATGTGAAGAATGACAGCTGTACCATTCATAGGAGGTGTGAAGAGATGGCAATGTTGAAAATCTGTAGTGAAAATATTAAAAATGCTTGAACTTCCAAACGTACATGGAAACTGCACAATGCATGGCGTAACACAGTCATTTAGTGGAACTATTTCAGCAAATTTTCAACATAGGCATTTTGTGACCTCTGCTCATGAACACTGTCACTATGATTTTCTTAATCTGTCCCAAACATTGATTTCCCCAGCAACACGCGGTATTCTGCGCCAGATGTGTAAATGCATATTTTGGGCAGGATATGAAAAATGACACCTGTACTGTTCACAAGGAGGTGTGAAAAAATGCCAATGTTGAAAATCTGGAGTGAAAATATTACTAATGTGTAAATTATGAGGGTGCATGGAAACTGCGCAATGTACACTGTAACAGTCATTTTATGGACTTTGTCACTAAATTTCAACATACTGTAGGCATTTTAGCACCTCTGCTCAGGAACAGTGTCACTGTGATTTTCTTAATCTGTCCTGAACACCGTCTTCCCACAGCAACCATTGTACATTGTGTGCTGGAAGTACTAAACACATTTCAGGATGTGAAAAATGACAGCTGTACTGTTCATAAAGAGGTCTGAAAAATGCCAATGTTGAAAATCTGGAGTGAAAATACCACAAATTTGCAAAGTTATGAGGGTGCGGGAAGCTGCACAATGCATGCTCATAATACAGTCATTTTATGGATGCTTGTCACTAAATTTTCAACATAGGCATTTTAGGACCTCTGCTCATGAACAGAGTTACTGTGATTTTCGTAATCTTTCCCAAACATTAATTTCCCACAGCACCCACGCTATTCTAGCCAGAAATGTTAAAACACATTTTGACCAGGATGTGAAAATAACAGCTGTACTGTTCTTAAGGAGGTGTGTAAAACAAAACAAAAAAAAATGCCAATGTTGAAACTCTGGTGTGAAATATTACAAATTTTGTGAAGTTACGAGGGTACATGGTAATTGTGCAACGACGCTTGTAACAGTCATTTTATGGACTTTCATCACCAAATTTTCAACATAGGCATTTTAGGACCTCTGCTTCTGAGCATTGTCACTGTGATTTTCTTAAGCTGTTCCAAACACTGATTTCCCACAGTGACTGCGCTATTCTGCACCGGAAGTGTGGAAACACATTTTGGCCAGGATGTGTAAAATGACAACTGCACTGTTCACAAGGAGGTGTAGAAAATGCCAATGTTGAAAATCTGGAGTGAAAATATTATAAATTTGTGAAGTTGAAAGTGTGCATGGAAACTGCGCAATGCACGCTCATGAAACAGTCATTTTTTGGATTCTTTTCACCAAATTTGCAACATAGGGTTTTGAGAGCCCACCTCATGAACAGTGGCACTGTTGTTTCATTAATTGGTCCCAAACGTGACTCTGTGCAGTGACTGAAAATTACCTTTTGGGACTGAATAACACAGTGACAGTGACTGAATTCATGAGGAGGAATTCCATAACCCATGTTGAAAATTTGGTGCCAAAGTCCCAAAAATGGCTGAGATATCCACATAAGTTGAAAAGAAACCATTTATGCCATTATAGAGCTTACCGTATTTCTTCAGTTCGCAGTTGGCTTTGAAGAGTGCAGACATGTTCCTGGTCCACTCAAGATCATTGTGCTGGACTCCAAAGGTACGTATAGGGTGACGGGGGTGGGGAGGTGGGTGCGAGTAGGTGGGTGCAGGTTGGGGAGACTCAGTGAGGGACCGCTTTCTAGTTTACAGGTTGAAAAATTTGTGTAAGATCGTGGAAAGGTTTTCTTATTTACAGGGACTTTTGGCACACTGGGGTGGGGTCCCAGCATGCCACCTGAGTTATTTTTATTTGGGAGAGCTGTAGCCGATGGAGATTGGGCACCCACGCCTGACATACCGAGTGTTATGGGGCAAGAGACTAGGGGATTGGGTACCCCTTGGCACCCAACAAATGGGGAGGATATTATGCCAACAGGAGTGGGCTCCCCATCAGCAAATGAACTGGGTCAGGGCATCCGAGAGGGGATTGGGCACCCTATCTGTTGACTTTCATGGGCTCTGAGGCAGTGGCATAAGCCACCACCACGCTTAGGAAATATTACACCAGGCAAGGTACCGCCTCCAATGACCGGTCACTCCCTCATTGCAGCAGAATGGCTGAAGCTGCAGTGACGAGGCAGCCCCTCATTGCAGCGCCAAATCAAGCTTCAAGTTGGTGGCACGTCTGCAGAACCAAGTGTCATCAGGACACTGACCTGCATTGGGTGAACAGTGCCAAGCCACAATGCAGTGCCGGCATTGGCTGCCACAATGCCACACTCCACAACTTGCTTCTCTCCTAGTTGCCACATAATGTTTCTTGCATATGCACCAAGCAAACATAAAATTATCAGAACTTACTACAGGTATTACTGTGATCATGACACACAAATACTAACACACTAGCTACTCAACAACAGTTGGAAAGACTTGCCTTTCTCACTGTGAATCTCCTTCACCACAGATGTGCCCTCCCATGAAGCACACTTCTACAGTGTCTGTCAGTACAGAGACTGAATGTACTAAATTAACATTCAATATGCACACAAAATTAATAAACACTTGATGGTATAACCACACAAGAGTTTTCTGCAATCAATTTACTAAATTTTGACACAAAATGTCACAAAAATGATTTTTAAATCTTTTCATGGTTTGATTCTCAGAGCTCTGACAGCAAACTGTCTCCAACTTTCACTACATACACTAAAGCTGAAATGAGGCTGTGCAAGACAATATAGAGCCCATGTGACCTGCCATCCCATGAATCACTGGAAAATTTGCCTTAGAGAGTAATAAAATGGTGAAGTTAATGAAGTCCATTGAAATCAATGGAACGTCACATTAAAATTAAAGGTGAAGCAGTACAAAAGGCGAGATTATCGCGGAAGTCCATTGAAACCAATGGTATCAGCGTTAAAAATCAAAGGCAAAGTTATATGCTTCACGTTGTGGATTAATATGCAAATTTCATGTTATATGTGAAGTATTCCATGTAGCAACATTTGGGACTTTGCCCACCACTATCAATGACCTAGGTTGCAGAACCTTTATGTAGGTTACAAATACAGTGGGATCGACAGGTGGCAGCCTCATTGACCTTTTCTGAGGCCATTTCCATCTGGTACATCAGAGAGATAAAATATTCAACACATGGGTAATGGATTGTTGCAGGGAGTAGGGATGGGGTACCTGGGAGTGGGGCCACTTTTGGAGCCAAAGAATGCTATTCAAATGGGATGGCATTCATCCTCTAAAGAGAGTACCAGGAAGCTAGGGCATAGTTTTTGTTTTTGTCTTACTCCCCCTTCCCCAGACTGGCCACCCTTTGAGCCTCCTAGGACCCCCACCTGACACCTTATCCCCCAGCCCCCACCTTACAGTACATTGCAGCCAATACCCCAGGTTAACCCAGCATAACCTTTGCTGGATGGGTCCCTCTGTCTGAGGGAAAGTCACGTGGGGCAGCCATTGCACTCTTCAGTTGGCCCTGGGTGCTGCTGCGAGGTGGGTATGGCTGGCTATGGGGCTTCTGTGTTGGCGAAGGCTGGCAGTCATCATCTGGTCAGCCCAGGAGCTTCTTTTCCCTACTGTTTTCCCTAGAGGCATGGCGTACCACAGACGCTCTAGGTGCACGCCAGTGTCCGCCATGTCCCCCACTTTGTGGAGCCCAGCATGCTGCCATGCACCCAGCCTCTACCAAGAGTCAGCAAGCACCAGGATCCATCGCTGCCCTCCCTAGAAGAAGGTGAGTAGTCACCGACGCTCAAGTCTCCCCCCGGCTGGCCCTCTGGTGCCCCAGATTCATTCCCAAACCCTGGTCACTGGCATTGCAAGTGGAAACCAATCACTGGAACCAATGGACCAGTGGGCATAGGTTTAAATAGCACATTGAGGGTCCCTTGAACTAGCGGGGGGATTGATAGGAAGCAGACAGTTATTTACATAACAGAGAGGTGCCTAAATGGCCTCACTCAGTACTACAAAACAAGGAAGAACAGAGAAAATAAAGAGGGGAAAATTAAGGAAAGCTGGGAGAAACTGCAGAAGAGATGCTACAGGGAATCAGGAAAGGAGTTGGAGAAGGAGACATGGGCAAGGCTGGATAAAAGGCTGTAAGGATGGGAAGGGCAAGCCCAGAAGGAGTGAGGAAACGGGTGAATTGGAGGGATATGCACACAAATGCCAGGTGCTTGGGGATCAGTAATCTGGAGACAGTAGTAACTGAAGCATGCCCATGTCTGGTGGCAATCACAGAAACATTGACTACTAAGTACCATGACTGGGACATAACTGTGCCAGAGTATACCGATGCAGAAAGGATACAAAAGGGAAAGAGTGGGTCAGGGGTGGCATAAGTATGGAATAGTATAAATTCTTCAGCGATCAGGGATATGAAAAGAACAAATGCACAAATGCAATGTTGTTAGTAATTAACAATGGAAAAAATATAGGAAAGGAGGTGGTATATAGATACCCAGGTGAAAAGGAGAAAGCAGATGGGAATTAGGAGACAAGATTAAAAGAGCAACAGTCCTGTGGCAGGTGTAGTCAGTGGAGAGTTTCAACATGCTGGGCATGGAGCACAGGATCCTGGTGGAAGCCAGCTCAAGATGCCAGCAGCTGATAGAAGTCTGTCAGGGCACATTCCTAGTACACAGTACTGGAGCCTGCTAGGAAAGCAGCTATTATAGGTTTGTTACCACTAGGGCCATTGAGAAGGAGGTCATGGTGCTGGACCCACTGGGAACCATCAGCAATCAGACTGTTTGGTTCAATATCAAACTTCAGGCAGAAATAAATTAGTCCTAGACCAAAGTTCTGGACCTCAGGAGAGCTGATATTGGGAGAATGAGAGAGTTGTTGCAGGAGAAACTAGAGGGTAATAGCAACAGAGGGGATGAAAGCAAAATGGAAATTGATGAAGAATGGGATAACAAATGCCAAAAATCTCTATATGAAGGTAATAGGTAGGTAGGAGAGGGTTAACAAAAATATTACGCTTTGTAAGAGAAGTAGAGGCAGCTGTGAGGGCAAAGACAAAAGCATTTAAAAACACAGTTAAGCCAAGTGGGGGGCATGGTGGTGTTTCATATCAGGATGAAAGAGACCAACTGACTAATGACTGAGGTGTTGCTGGTAGGGGACTTCAATCTGCCAGCTGTTGATTGAAGCATCCCAGCAGCTGCCACAGCCAGGGGCAGAGGCATCCTGGACTCTCTGCAGGGCAAGGCCTCAAGCAGCTAGTGCTTGAGCCCACCTGGAAGAGAGCAATTCTGGACCTGGTGCTCAGCGATGGGGACAGAATTAAGCAATAAACATGGCAGGGTGTAAGGCCATGATGGGATAATGGCACATCTAGGGTGGGGCAAAGCATGATTTCAAAAGCTGAGTTCTTCCACCCCCTAGGTGTGCCATTAACCCACTGCAGTGCACACCCTGGAGTGCCTTATTGCGATTTATAATATGGCTATAAAAATTAGTCATGACTTTAATGATTAAGTAATAAATAGATGCAAAAAATCTGAAGGTTTAACTTATTGCAATTAAATTTGATCATGACATTGAGAGAAAGTAGTCCCTTACAGAACTAGTTCGCATCACTTCACGTTGTTTGATTTCCTTTTTTCTTGCATTTAAACAAAAACATGTAACAGAAGCAAAAACATCTGAAGGCTTAACTGTATTGCATTTTAAATTTACCCATAACATGTAGAGATACTATAGTCCTATGTCATGTCTTGACTGCCTTTTTGTTTTTATACATTAAAAGAAGCAACAAAACTGAACGTCTAACTACAATGTAACAAAATTTAAACATATTTACTGTATTCCCTTGCAGAGCTACCCTGCATCATTTGTTTATTACATTTTACAGTTAGGTGTAACAAATACAATTTTAGTTGCTTTACAGTACTTATGCTGGTGATTGGTTATAGGAAAATAACACCTAGCTCTTGGACCCAAGTATGCTGACTGTTTCCTGTTGGAAGGATTACTATCTTATTTTTTGCAATTAACATTTTATTAAACATTTTAGATATACAATTGTGGGAGCAATATCAAGGTATCGATAGCATACAAGTAATTACAATAACCAACAATCAAGATATCTTATGACAAGAAAAAGGTGCAAATAGTTCCCGAATCCTCCCAACCCTCTTCCCATCCTTCCACCCCCTAAAAAGGCACTGAAAATATTAATTAGATCAAAAGTAGAATAGAAAAGAAAAGAAGGATGTTTTTGGACAAGATTCACTGTTAATAAGACATTTCCAGAGGAGACCAGATTTTCTCAAAGCGGGTAACACATTGTGCAGTATAGCAATCATTCTCTCAGTTCTAAGAGAGGAAAGGAGCTCCGATAACCATTCAGAATATGAAATAAGATGAGGATCTTTCCAATGTCTCACTACCAATTTTTAAATACACCAGCAATCATAGATATATGGAATTTCCTCTGTTTAACCCTACAACCGACATATCTCCTAATAAACATACTTCGGAGTGAACAGATCCTCTAAACCCAATAATGGATCAGTTTTATTTTGATTTCGTTCCACAGAGGAGCTATGTTAGGGCATACCAGAAAATATGGAAAAGATCACCCCTCTTTACCACATCTATAACACAAAGATTCCTTTATTAATTTTAAATCCTTCAATTTCTGAGGTGTATAATAAATATTATGCAGTATTTTGAACTGCACTAATCTAAGATGGTCTGTTGTATCCATTTATAACAATTTCACCAGATATATATCCAATTCCACGACCTATATGTGATCATATTTCAAAAATTACATATTTGGTTATGTATTCTAAGCGAGAGTTCAACAGGTGATTTTTTCAACAATGGAGGAGCATACGGTAGGAATATAAAGTAGAGCCTTCGGGTTCATATCTATACTTCTAATGAGACTAAGCTCCAAGTGAACCCACAATGGGGTATATCCTGTATTCATGACAATGTTGTCACAACACATCCATCTCCCATACTTATTTAAGTGTGCGCTAGAAATACAATGCAAAATGAGGCATTCTTAATCCACCAAGAGTCTTGGGAGCTGCCAATTTGGAATACGACATTCTGGCCTTTTGTGACCCCATACAAAATCAGCCAGTTCACTATGAAGTTTCTTAAACCAGGAGAGGGAATCCAGATATTTAACATGGATAAGGGTAAAAAGTCTGGGAAATATATTCATTTTTATAATATTTATTCGCCTCATAAAGACAAAGATAGTTGTGCCCATCTCTTAAGATCAAGTTTAATAGTTTGGAGTAAGATTTCTAGATTAAGCTGACGTAATTTAGTCTGAGTATTCGCTACATAAAGACCCAAGTATCTCAAAGATTTAGATTCCCAGCCTAAACCAAGTGTAGTTATGGTCGCCTTAAACACTCTGTTATTTAAAGAGTAGACAACAGTTTTGTCCTGGTTAAGTTTATAAATAGATAGTCTACTGAAATTTTGAATAATTTCTAATAATTTGGGGATGGAGCAGTCCGTTTTGAAACATAGATTAGTAGATCATCGGCATAAGCCGTGACCTTAATTGTATAACCTCTCAAATTAATACCTAAATCCCAGGGACGTCATTATACTCCTTATCAGGGCTCCATATACAAGTTAAATAATAATGGTGAGAGGGACAACCCTGCCTTGTACCAGCCTGCAATTTAAAGGAAGCCGATATAGCCCCATTACACATAACCCTAGCTGAGGGATCCGTGTACAGTGCCTTAATCCATTCCACAAACTTTCTGGAATCCAAATCTGTACATAGCCTCAAAAGATAGTTCCAGTGGACTCTATCGAAAGCTTTTTCGGCCCAAGGAAACCAATGCCATAGGTATCTCAGTCTCCTCAGAAGTCGAAAGAACATGTGCCAGAGTTCTAAAATGATCAGAGGAGGATCTGCCCTTCATAAAACCCACTTGTTCTGGCCCAATCAACTTTGGAATTACCCGACTTATACGAACAGCCAATATTTTGATATCGTAATTCAACAATGAGATTGGCCTATAATTGGCTGGATTCTCCTGCGCTTTGTTAGGTTTGGGTATTAGTACTATAAGGGCTTCGTAAGTGAACAGTCTATTTTTTTGCCAGTTAGAATATACTGAAACAGTTTGAGGAGAATTGGAGACAGCTGAGTAGCAAAAGTCTTATAAAAATTAGGTGAATACCCATCTGGTCCTGGGGTTTATCCAGTGCAAGATCCTTGATGGTCAGTTCAATCTCCTCCTGCATAATCTCCCCAACCAGCCCTGACTGATCTGATTCATCTAGATTTGGGAGAGGTAATCTACTTAAGAAAGAGGAGATATCCTCACAGTCGGGGTGCCTTCATGTCTGCATAAAGAGCGTAAAGTATTTCTGAAAATCAAAGTTATATCCTCGGGCAGTTTTTATAGTCCCATCCTCGCCTGAAAGAATACCCTCCATCAAGCGAGAGGTTTCAAATTGGGAGATACGACACAACATTTTTCCTGCTTTCTCCTTGATCTAATGATTTTGCCTTGGTTTTGATGATGGCCAGTTCTGCCTGTTCCCCAGAAATTTTAGGTATGAATCCTTTAACTTTATTAGCTTTACCTTCACCTCTTCAGTAGGGGTACTGAGATATTCCTGTTCTAGCAACCTAATTTGCTCTAATAATCTCTCCATAGCAATTCTTTTTTCTTTCTTTTGTCACTGCCTGGCTAATTAGTAATCCTCTCATATATGCTTTAAATGCTCCCCAAAGAATATCTGGCCTAGTCTGTTCCGAACGTTAAAAGTAAAAATTCTTAATTTGAGCTGACAAATATTGGACTGTTTTAGGATTCCTCAATATCTGATTGTTTATCTTCCATCTATTACTTTTCCGGATTAGGAAGGCAGAAAACCATGAGATCAACGGCTGAATGATCTGAGAGAGGAGCAGCAACTATTGTTGAGTTAAGAACCCTGGGAGTAAGTAAGTAGATACCAAAAATAATCTAATCGGGAGAGTGATCCATGAGACGAAGAAACAAATGTATAACTTTTTTCCTGAGGATGAAGAACCTCCAGACATCTGCTAGGCTTAATTGGTCAACCAACTCCCTAAAAGCTCGAGAAGCCGGAGTAACCAATGTTTGTGCCCTAGATGCTCTATCCGAAGATGGATCAAGCACCGCATTGAAGTCGCCCGCTAATACCATGTGAACATGGGCGAAGGGTTGTAAGACTTTGAGCAGCTTAACAAAAAATCCTGGGAGTCTGAATTAGACCATAGATTGCTCCCAAACAATATAACTTTGCCCTGTAATTTGCCCTGAACAATAATGTATCTTCCCTCGTTATCCTGGATAACCTTAATGGGGACAAAATGTAAGGATCTGTGGAGCAATAACATAACTCCTCTGCTCTGAGTGGTACCTCATGAATGAAAAACCTTTCCTATCTGAAAGTCTCTCTCATAGCATTACTCTCTTCCTGTAATAAATGGGTTTCTTGTAAAAATTATCTTAGCTTCATTGAGTCAATATATTTCAATATTTTAAGTTGCTTGACTTTATCTCTTGCCCCTTAACATTCCATGTAATCATTTTTATTGCAACATCCATCTCCATTTGTAGAATCTTGTAGCACGTGGTATTTGCATAAACATCCATTCACCATTACTATATTTTCAGGCCTTATTTATCCCCCTCAATATATAATATCCAAAACCCAATATACCCAATAAGTCCTCCCTCACCAACCCACCCCTACTCTCGTGGTTCATGAACAGTCCACTTGGCCCAATCTCCCTACTCTTTCCACCCCACCCCATGAATATATTCTCCAGTTGTCCCAACAATTGTTGATCCAGTTTTATTAACTATTACTATTAAACTATTCTGTTTAACCCTATTTACCTATCACAATTCTCCTTTAGATCTAACAGGGTTCGCTTGGATAAATCAGCGAGGCGCTTGTATTAATCCCCACAGAATTATCGAGATGTGCTATCCAATTGGATAGCAATCCTTACATAGCCAAGGCTAAAACATTTTCAGATTATCTAACCATCAACCAAGCATTCTATAGCATTGCCCTTTAACGCTCAGAAAAGCAAAGATTCAACCTTCTTCCAGCTTGTATACAAGGATAGAGAAAGAACACAATAAAGTATTGCATATTGCCTTATAACTGTTGATTAGAAATCCTGCACTATAATTGATCCCACACAACATTGCAGGCAAGCAAGCAATCCCTACCCTCCAACATATAACATCGCGATATTACCAAATTAGAGCCCTATTCCACTGTGAATGGTCTACCTGCCATTATTCTGGCAGTTCAAAAAAGGAAAATAAAATAACTTAGACATTTGGGAAATTACCCAAATATTTTATTTCCTAATAACGATAGGAGAACCCCTTAACTAGTTTTCAAACAACCTGATCCTCTCGCTAATACATTACAATGTTGTAAATATCGGTGTCTGGCGCCTCTTGTGTCCGAAATGCTACTTTACACTGATCCTTTAATATGCCAGCTGAAAATAACGCTATCGCACATTTCCTCCAATTCGGGAATGCAGGAATGTTTTCTTAATAAAACCATACAAATGAATCCACTATCAGGTCAGGACACCTAAAAAGAAAAAAAAAAGGAAACGAAATTTGTGCTTTAGTCGCAAACAAGTACATCCATTGAACCCTACTGAGAAGCACTAAATATGCCTGCTCGCTTTACTGTTGGCATTTGTCCCTGTAGCTTCATATGTTAAACTCCATGGTCGCTTCAGGATGTAACCGGCCAGTTCGCAGCAGCAGTGTCGGATTTTCCAGCAGAAATGGCCTTTATGATCCGCAGCAGTTCTGTAGATTTTACTGTACTTTACAATCTTTTGTC
Source organism: Neoceratodus forsteri (assembly GCA_016271365.2). Taxonomy (NCBI): domain Eukaryota; kingdom Metazoa; phylum Chordata; order Ceratodontiformes; family Ceratodontidae; genus Neoceratodus; species Neoceratodus forsteri. The sequence continues at coordinate 157,580,729 of JADMNL010000033.1, forward strand.
AATTAGCGGTATGAGATGAATATCCGAATGCTGGTTCAGTTCAGAAGCGGGACATCTTACCTCTGATTAAGTTGCTAGCCCATGAGTTCTTCTACTGCCATCTCTCACAAAAATTCAGTCTTTAAGATCCTGATCCCTAACAAAGTACTTTAAGCCATTAAGTGCCAGGCTAGATAGAGATGCATCAATTGTTCTTGAATAGGTTAGGAATGAGTTTTGCAGGTCCAGTGATGCGTTTCCACGTCGTCTCGAATGTCTTCCATTCTTCACCTATCAGTACTTGGAATTTAACTGATACCCCATGCGTAAATTTGATATTTGCTGCAATCAGTTTATTTATCAGAGGGTGAAATGTAGCTCTTTTGCTGGATTGATAGAGGCAAATGCTGCGCCACCCTAATCTTAGCCCTCCCAACCTAATTCCTTAGCTTCTTAGCTTTATTATAAGAGATGTCGCCTCCTGATAATTAAGAAAACAAAGTATCAGGGTACGCGGGCGGAGCATTAGGTGGAGGCAGCGGACGAGGCACGGCGAGCTCTCTCAATTCATGTATGAGGGCCCGAATGGTGAAGGCCCCGCTATTTTTCTACCAGCCTCTGCACAATTTAACCGGATCTGACCTTCCGCTTTTCATAATCCAATGATCACTGCCTATTGCGTGCACTTCTTCCCTCCAGGTCTTCTGCTCAATTCAAGTTTGGTGACTTTTTGTCTTAGTTGTGTCAGCGTAACTTCTAGCCTCTCTTTATTACCTTCCAGCGATCTTATCCTTACTTCATTGTCGGCCGCCCTTCGGTGGTGTCTTCCAGTGCACTGGTAAGGCTCTTAATTTCATTCGCCATTTCTTGCATCTCTGCCTTAACGGTCGGAATTCCTCTAGAAATCTTGTCAAGGTAAGAGGCTCTTCTTGTCCTGCTCTCGGCCAGAGCTCTGCGATTGATGAGAGGGCAAAGCCCTGGATTTCCACGGCCTTCTGGGGTCGCCGGGCGGGTATGTTTTGGAGGTGTTTTCCGTATTTCTTCCACAAACATTTGCTTGAGAAGTCGCCTTTGATCAGACACTATTATATCAATTTCAGAAGAAATCAGGTGTAAGATTTAGATTGATTTGGAGGAGGGTGGTCGGAGCTCTTGGAGAAAGCAGCTATGACGTGCTCTGCATCACGTGACTCCCGATTACTATCTTTTAACCAAACCAGCCAAAGGCACATCTGTGGGTCAAGTACTTTCTACTCTGAAAATTGCAGACCAACATTCCAAACCATCTGGGCGTTGATGATGACAAAAAACAGCAAAACAAGTTTGATTTTTATAACTGTTTTCACTATCCCAATCTCGGAATCCACTCATCCAACTGGACCAGAACATGGCATGTCAAGTGATCTACTCGAGAATGTGCATTCTACGCTTCATGCAAATCCACACTGGATGATATTATTGTGCTTAGAAATGGGCACTGTGAAAATAAATTAGTTTAATAAAAAGGTTGATTTTAAAAAAAAATTAGTTTAAAATAAAATATTTCCTCTGTCTCTGGATTTTGTTCTAAAGAAGCCTCTGTTATGAAGCAGGTTGTTATGGTTACCCTTTTCCACACAGAGGTACACATACAGGCAGATATTGTGTGCTACACTTGCTTAATTTGGAAAAGTTGACTGTCTTCTCACCCTCTTTTTATGTTGATTGTGCGCATGCGAATAAACGCGTTGCAGCAGGTTTCTCCACAAGCAGGTAGTGGAGGCGTGGCACTGTTGTGGCCAATGCCCCCATAGCCTGTAAAGGCTTGTCCCACTTCCATCAATGCCATGGCACACTGCTGCTGACACTAGTTCAGCCAGTGTGCCACCAACGCCTGAAAAATTTAGCCACCGCAATCAGCCACCTCGGGCCATTGCAGCGCCAGCCATCTGCTGCAATGAGGGAGTGACTCTTGTCACTGTAACGCGGGATCTAGAACCCTGATATTGTCTGTGAACATGGTGGCGCTTGCTGCCATGTTCACAAATATTACCCCCCACTGTGTTTATTTGCCAATGGTGGCCCTAATCCACATCGGCTTCAGTGCCCTAATCATTTATTTTGCCAATGGGAAGCCTACTCCCAGTCAGAATTATGTACCCCACTTTTATTGTCTGGCTGGCGGGTGCCCAATTCCCATCGGCATAATGTAATACCCTCCCTTTGTTGTGTGCTGACAGGGGTACCCAATCCCCCATTGACTACAGCTGCTCCCCAAAGAAAAACTTGGTGGCATGCTGGGAGCTCCACCCCAGCATGCCACATGCCCCTGTAAGATAAAAATGGTCCCACATCTTTTTTTTTTCTTTAACTTGTAAAAGGAAACTGTCCTCGGCATTCTCCTGCCCCCCACCTGCAACTGGCGCCCACCCACTGCGCACTCTGCCTCCTCTCCCCATACTTACCTCCAGAGCTCAGTGCAATGATCTTCAGTGGACTGGGAAAACATCTGCACTCTTCAAAGCCACTCGCCAACTGAGGGAAAGCCGGTAAGCTGTATAATAGAATAAATGGGGGTTCCAACTTAATGCATATCTCAGTCATTTTTGAATTTTGGCACCAAAGTTTCAACTTGGGGTTTTGGACCCCTCCTCATGAATTCTAGAACTGTCATGGCTGCTACTCGCCCTAAAAGGTGATTTTGCGGTCACTGCATGAAATCGCCTTTTGGGGCTGATTAACAAAAATGACAGTGCCAATGTTCATGAGGTGGTCTCTCAAAAAAGCCTATGTTGTAAAGTTGGTGGAAAAAATTCAAAAGAGAACTGTTTAACGAGCTGCAGCATTGGCGAAGTTGCTACGCATGCTTGTAACGTCCACGTAATTTGCAATATTTTCATGCTGGATCTTCAACATTGCCATTTTTCATACCTCCTTGTGAACAGTACAACTGTCATTGTTCACATCCTGGCTGAAAAGTGTTTTTGCACTTCCAGCACAGAATAGCGCCGTCGCTGTGGGAAATCAGTGTTCAGGACAGATTAAGAAAATCACAGTGGCACTGTTCATGAGTAGAGGTCCTAAAATGACTATGTTGAAAATTTAGTAACGATACTCCATAAAATGACTGTAAAAGGCACCAATGCAGGCAGTAGCCCCACATAAAGGGCAGCTTTGCAGCGCCAGAACAAACAGAATGAGCATGTGAGAGAGGGAGACTAAGTGACTCTCAAAGGAGCTCTGTCTGGACAACTGCAGATTTCTTTGTGGACAGAAAAAGGTGTCAATGCAGCGCCAAGAGAAACGGAATGTGGAATGACAGAGTGGTAGTGAACAAGCTCAATGGAGCCCTATTTTACTGCTTTCAATTTCTTTGTGGGCAGAAAATGAGCAACGCAGGCAGAAGCCCAGTACAAAGGGGTTGCTGGCAGCACCGGCAGAAACGTAATGAGGAGTGAGAGTGGGAGTGAGTAAGTTTCAATGGAGCTGTGTCGGGACTGTTTCCAGGTTTTTTTCTGACCAGAAAGCTACCAATGCAGGCAGGAGCCCAGTACAAAGGGCAGCCTGCAGCAGCAGGAGACACAGAATGAGCGAGTGGAGGCAGGGGAGGAGGAGCTCAACAGAGCTCTGTTGGGATGGCTGCAGATTTGTTTGTGGGCAGAAAAGGCTGCAATGCACAGGGCCCAGTACAAAGGGGCAGCCTCAATGCCAGGAAAACCAGAATGAGCGAGGTGAGAGGGGGAGGAGCGACCTCAACTGGAGCTCTGTTGGGACAGCTGTGGATTTCTTGTGCAAGAAAAGGTGCCAACGCAGGCGGGACCCCAGTGCAAAAAGGCAGTCTGCAGCATCAGGAGAAACACAACGAGTGAGAGAGGGGGAGGGAGCAAGCTCAACGGAGTTCCTATCATGACTGCTGTGGATTTCCTTGTTGGCAGAAAAAGGCAGCAATGTGGGCAAGGGCAGTACAAAGGCCAGCCTGCAGCGCCGCAGAAATGGAACGGGTGAGTGAGAGAGTGAGCAGGCTCAACAGACCTGTGTCAGGACTGCTGCGGATTTCTTTTGTGGGCAGAAAAGCCACTAACAGAGGCAGGAGCCCAGTACAAAAGGGCATCCTGCAGTGCCAGGAGAAACAGAATGAGCGAGTGAGAGTGGGGGAGGAGCCAACTCAATGGAGCTCTGTCGGACAGCTGTGGATATCAGAGAGCAGAACAGCCAATGCAGGCAGGAGCCTAGCAGTACAAAAGAGGTCGCGGCACTGGGAGAAACAGACTGAGCGAGTGACAGAGGGGCAGGAGCAGCTCAACAGACCAACGCAATCAATATTCAGCATTGACAAATGCTTGTTTTACTGGTTTCGTCAGCCCCCATGTTTTGACAAGCAAGAAAATCATTGAGGCAAGGACAGAGAAAAGGTACTTTTCCTTTTTTTTTATAGAAAAGTTGAAGGGAATGTTTTTTTTGCCACATTCTTTTTCTTTGTGTGCAGGAAAAGTAGTAAGAGAAAGGTAGGAGTAAACACGAGACAAGGGCAATGAGGAATGGTCAAGAATATGCTGCCAATTTGCTGAGACAGAAACAAAACAAAAATTCTTTTCTTCATTGCTGATGAGTTTTTCAGGGCACTCTGATGTTTTGTGTGGATCAGTGGGTGATACAAAAAAGTTACATAAGGCAAGTTTTTCCTGGTTTTCTGCAGTGATTCTGGAGGAGAGGGCAAGCCTGAAAGAAAATCGCAGGATGCCGAGATAATAGTGTTGAGCACTCAAATGTACTGATGCTACTAATTAAAAAAGAAAAACATGTTTTTAAAGTATTTGCAGAGAGGGGAGGGTGAGCATACACCTTTTTTTTTTAGAAGAAATATTATTTCAGTGGTGAAGTCTGGGAATACGCTAGTGCCACTCGCTAACTGAGGAAAAGAACATTGCAGCTAATTCAAATCTAACAGACCACTATAGGAGGGGCGCTATGAGTGGACAGTAGGATTGATGGTGCTGTGATAGCACTATGCAGCAAAATAAATATATTTTATTTAAAACTAAAATAGTGGTCAGTGTGAAGAGGGTAGGGGAGAGTCAGTCACTAACTGTATCTTGTCAAGTGAGTAACAAATAGCAGCAACCAAAATTCTTAACATTCTATAGCACAGTAATACCAGTAAGGAGGCAGACAGAGACTGGACTTATTTTTCTTGTTCTCTGTTGCCTGATTCTGGACTGGATGATTAAGTGTCTCTGCCAATCTAGAAGTAGGATTCAGGAGACCAATTTTCTAAAAGGCCTTAGATGGAACCAGGACTTTGTTTTATCTGTAGTAGGTTAAACAACACAGATTTCCCCAGTAAGCAGGTGACGATTCGAGGGAATTTTCATGGTCAACAAAGAAATACCATAAATTAAAATTGTAAGTCACTGTAGTACTTCATTTGTTAAGGTATGTGTGAGAAAGAGATAAGTGAAGGCAAATAACATTTACTTATTATGTTTTTAAATTAAGGCAGTTTTATTTTAGGGCCTATTTGAAGGTTTTAGTGAGTAAGGTGACAGCCACATTTGTGATTGCAGTTGGGTATAGTATGTGTTTGGTACAACTGATTTCATATGTGAGAAGGCTACAGTCCTTCTTCCAGTGCTGGCATGGTGGGTCATCGGCAATGGGTATTGAGCTCCCTCAGCCAATCAGATTATTGCATTTTAATAGCCATATTAAAATTACAGATGTCAGGGTGGGTGAACACCTGGGGTCCAGTAACCATTGCACAGTGTGGTTCAACATGAGTATGGCAAAAGGGTCAAGCCAAACGAAAGCAAGGGTCCTGCATTTCAGGAGAGCAGATTTTGATAGGATGGGAGCATGTCTCAGAATAACTCTGGTATAGATGGAGAAATGGGAGGGGTGAGAACAGTGGTCCCATCTAAAAGGAGCATAGTGGAGGTGCAAACATGTACATCTGGCAAATAAGCAAGGGAAGAGAAACAGAAACCACAATGGTTCTCAATGAAGTGGCCAGTACAGTAAGGACCAAAAAGTGGCTTTCAGGAAACACAAGGAAACACAGAAGAAGATTGAAAGGGCAGTGTACCAAGAGTAACAAAGGTAGGCAGGAAGAGCAGTCAGGAGTACAAAGGCATAGACAGAGGAAAAAAATAGCTAAAGAAGAGAAGAAAGGGGACAGGACTTTCTTAGGTGCATTAGTGAGAGGAGCTGATTGAAAGACTAAGGGGCAGAAGGTGAGGGGAGTAGGAGACCTGAAAAAAGCATCAATACCAAAAAGTAGATCTGTTCAGTGTTCACAAAGAAGGGGAATGGGCTGGACCACAGGGTAAAAAACAGGACAGAAAGGGAGGGACACCAGTCCATTTACTGAAGACAGTGTCCTTGAGGAACTCATAAAATTAAAGGTGGACAAGGCAATGGGACCAGATGGGGTATATCCCAGAACAAAGGAATTAAGGAGGTGCTGGCAGCACCACTGACTGACCTGTTCAACAACTCACTAGATACAGGAGTGGTTCCAGAGGACTGCAGAAGGCAATGTAGTCCTTCTCCACAAAGTGGAGGAGGCTGGAAACTATAGACCTGCCAGCCTGACCTGTGTGGTGGGGAAACTTATGGAATCGCTACTAAAGGAGAGGATAGTGGAGCACCTGAATTCAGCAGAGCACAAGATGCAGTATAGCCCGATTCACACCAAGAAAGCCATGTCAGACAAATCTGATAGATTGCATTGACTGGGTGACCAAGGAAGTGAATCGGGGAGCAGTGGATGTATCCTATGTGGATTTCAGCCAGGCATTCAACACCGTCTCAAATAGGAGGCTTGTGAATAGCTGGTCAGCCTGGGACTGGGTCCCAAGGTGGTAAGCTGGATTGGAAATTGGTTGAGGATAGAACACAGAGGGTAGTGGTAAATGGAGACAAATCTGAGGAAGGAGGGGTGACCAGTGGGTGGTACAGGGATCAGTTCTGGGCCATTACTGTTTATTATCTTCATAAGTGACACTGTGGAGGGTCTGGAGGAGGTATGCCCTCTTTGCAGATGACACCAAGATCTGCAATAGGGTAGACACTCAGGAGGGTGGAAAGATCAGTAAGTACCTAGATAAGCTGAGGAATGGTCCTGAGTGAATCTCTGCTGCCACAATCTAAAAAGTGCAAAATCATGCACTTGGGGTGCAGGAACCCGGGGCAGGCATACATTGGGGGATTACTAACAGCCTCCAAACAGGAAAGAGAATCTGGGAGTGATGATATCTGATAATCTGAAAGTAGTCAAACAATGTGGCAAAGCTGTAGGGAGAACCAGTGGGGTGTTGGGGTGCATAGGGAGAGGTATCACCAGCAAAAGAAAAGAGGTCACGATGCCGCTTTGGAGTACTATGTCCAGTTCTGGAGGCTGCATCTCTGGAAGGACATGGATAGAAGCAGTTCAGATATGACCAGCAAAAATGATACAGGGCCTGCAACAAAGGTCATATGAGGAGAGACTGGTAGCACTCAATATATATACCCTGGAGGAGAGAAGAGAGAGGGAAATGATAGAGACTTTCAAATACCTGAAGGAATAAATAAGGTAAGGGAAGGTAGCATCTTCAGAAAAGGAGATGCTCTAGAACAAGAGGGCAAACCATGAGACTGGTAAGGGTAGACTAAGGGCAACATGAGAAAGTACTTCTTCATGGAAAGGGTGGTGGAGGCATGGAACAGCTCCCAGCAGAGATGGTGGGGGCAAAGTAGGTGGAAGAATTCAAATTGCATTGGATAGACGGGAACCCTAACAATTCAAAATAGGAGGTAAGGCCAGGAATCAAGTAGGATTTGTGGCTTTTACAGTAGGGGGATAAAGGGCACGCTGGATGGGCCTATTGGTCATTATCTGCCATCAACTTCTGTGTTTCTATGACTAGTTAGAAAGTTGAGCCTGACCCAGATTTGAAAAATGGCAGGAAGTATGAAAGAGGCAGATAAGATCTTCTCACTTTATGTACAAGAAATAAGGAAGACTTTTGAAGGAATAGACAGACTGAAGGAGGAGAAGGATTGGAAAGAGGAGAATAAAGGTAGAGACAGACATTCTGAACAGATATTTCTGTCTAGTGTTCTAACAGGGAAAGAGGCTGATACCTGGCTGTGCTGTCAGGGCAGGGGAGGAGTTAGTGGATCCAATATCAGTGAAAAGGGTGCAAGTGGATATGTCCATGGGCCAGGATGAGCTACATCACTGTGTGCTTAAGGAGATAGAACAGGTCCTAGCTGAAATGCTAGCTGAGCTATTGAATAACTCACTGGAGACATGGACAGTACCCAGAAACTGAGGGATAGGGAATATAGGTCCCCTGCACAAGAGTAGGAGGAGAAATGAACTACAGACATGTAAGCCTAATGTCTATTGTGAGTAAGCTTCTAGATAACACAGTTCTGGTCTGCAAGGCAAATTGGGACCTTCAATTGGAAAACAAAACACGAGTTAATGTGATTGGCTGAGTTGGAGGAAGGAAACTGGTATCATCTTTGCAGTTAGCTAGGTGAGGAGAAAAGCTGTAAATTGGGAGGTGTGCATTAGCAGAAATAAACCAGATGTCAGTATTCAGACTCTCTGTTACTAGCTTTTTGGCAGAGAGCAATCTTACTATCACAGCAAGGAGGCAGCTGACTAAGGAGTTAGAACTTTACTACTAGAACACTTCTGACTTAGCAAGAGAGTCATAGCCTGTTACAGCACACAGCACAGCTGCAACGCACTCAGTACTCACACGTCCCACCCACACAGAGGAAGTCCTGTTTTATAGGCAACAAAAGTGATTGACAGCAAACAGTTCCTGGTCAGGAATATGAAGTGAGGAGTAAAACTCCACAGCATGAACCCCCTTATCACTGTCTCACACACACATGCATACACACACGCACACACACACACACACACACACACACACACACACACACACACAAAATGTTTTGGTTTTCAGGATGGAGGTAATAAGATGCAGGAGCTGCAGGGCACTCATTTTCAGGAGTCTATTCTGAGGATGGGTCAGTCTGCAGGAGGCTGAACAACCTTTGAACTCGAGCTAGAAGCAGTATGGGAGACAGACAGCCTATATCACCAGCTAATTTGGAGTTCAGCCAATGAATCTAGGATGCCGATTCAACAAAAGGTTTGTTGACTGACGTTACTATTATGGCTTTATGTCAACCACAAATTGCCGTTGGAATAAAGGCATTCAGTACACTGTTTGTTTTTTCGTCCCAGGCTATGCTCTGTTCAGACAGGATAGAAAGGAGGGCAGGGGAGGGGTAGCATTATATGTAAAAGATGGGATAAATGCCATCTCAGTAGATAGCATCAAAAAGGAGGGTGTGAAATCATTGGGGATGCTACTCAGCTCAGCAGCGGGGAGAAAATCCACATAGGCATGGTATACTGGTCTCCGTGCAGGCTGAGGGCAGGGACCAACAGCTCTTAGAGGAGATCAGAGGTGTAGGACAAAAGGGGACAAAGTGGTGGTAGGAGACCTGAATATGCACAATGTAAACTGAAGCATCCCAATGGCAGGTTCTACTAGGAGCCAAAAGGTGGTTGATGTCCTACAAGACTGCTTAGTTACACAACCAGCTAGTGCCCCAACTAGGCTAGACACCATCCTGGATGTGGTCCTCACTACTCAGAGGTAATAAGAGCTACATGGGTTGGGATCCACTGGTCAACATCCACCACAACTTTGTGTGGTTTCATTTAGCCCTAGGAGTAGAAAATCACAATCCAAGACAGGGGTTTTAAACTTTAGAGGATCCAGTTTTGACAAAATAATGGATGTAGTCAGAAGCGAGCTGTTAAGGATCCAGGAGCATTTAGATGTGGAACAAATATGGAGCTGGTTAAGGTAGCCATTTTAGAGACTACCAGGATGTGCTTATGAACAGCAAACCAAAATTAACAAACACAAAAAATATGGTACAGTAAACTAGGTAAGGACCGCAATTAGAACCAAAAGGGAGGCCTATTGGAACTATAAAAGAACTCAGAAAGACAGGACATGGGAAGCCTTCATTCAGAAGAACAAAGAAATTAGAGTATTGTGAAATCAGCTAAGGCTGCAATGGAGCTTTGGCTTGCAGAAGGGGTTAAAGAAGGTAATCTAACACTTTTTTTTTTTTTGACATATACAAGAAAAAATTATGAAAAGGGAAGAATAGTTAGACTCAAAGATGGTGACAGAGTAGTGGAGAAGGATAGGCAGAAGATCATTATTCTGAACAACTTTTTTGCTCAGTGTTGACTGAAGAACACAAAGGCACAGTATCAGACAGTGGCATCAAGACTATTGACAGATGTGTTCCACAAATGGAAGCTACCATCAGTCACCAACAGTAGGGTTAGAAAGGCCTTTGATCAACTCTGGGAAGGCAAGTCACCAGGGTCTGATGGAATACACCGAGGGTGCTAAAGGAGATGGCAGGCAAACTGGTAGGTCCCTTTAGTACATTTATTCTGCAGATCACTTCAGATGGGGTAGTGCTGGGAGACTGGAGAAGGGCTGATGTGGTACCTCTCCACAAGAGAGGGAGTTGGGAGAAACAATGCAACTGTTGATCAGTCAGCCTTACGTTGGTAGTGGAAAACTGATGGAAACCTTAATAAAACAAGACTTGGTAGAGTACCTTGATAAGAACAGTCTTCAGGATGACAGGCAACATGGGTTCATGGCAAACAAACCTGATCACATTTTTGACTGGATCACTGGGGAACTAGAAAGAGGTCACCAATAGACCTCATCTACTTCGATTCCATTAAGGCCTTTGATTCAGTGACACACAACCTCCTGCTGAAAAGTTGGAGGACCTGGTTGCAGCCAAGTGCACAGTTAGTTGGGTAGCTAATTGGCTTAGGGACAGAAAACCCAGAGTAGTGGTCAACGGAGTGAGGTCTGATGAAGACGCTGTCACTAGTGGTGAACCTCAATGCTCAGTGTTGGGGCCAGTCCTGTTTAATGCCTTTATCAGTGACATCTTCATAGGTGTTCAGGGCACATTTGCCTTATTCATAGATGATCCAAAGCTAGGAGGAAGGGCTGCGGTGAGGAGGCAGTTAAGGACCTCGAAAAGACCTACAGAAGCTAGAAAGATGGTCCAATGTCTGGCAGCTGAAGTGCAACGCTAAAAATGTAGGTGATGCATCTGGGTAATGGGAACCCAAGAGAAAGTACTGTACCACCTCAATGATGCAGCAAAGCTTATAGCAAGGCCAACAAAATGCTGGGGTGCATAGAGGGATTTGACAGCAGGAGGAAGGAGGTACACTTCCACTATAAGGTTCCCTGATAAGGCACCCATCTGTTGTGCTGTGTTCAATTTTAGTGTCCACATTCAGAAAAGGATATAAGCAGGTTGGGGACTGTTCAGAGAAGAGCAACCAAAATGATTCAGGGCCTTCAGGGGCACCTCGTGCAAGGAGTATCTGGAAGCATTAAATATGTCCTCAGTGGAGACGAGGAGGAGAGGGAGATATGATTGAAATGTACAAGTTCCTGAGAGAAATAAATAAGGTGCCATCCTCAGACCTGTTCAACAGAGTCTCCAACTCTATCACTAGAGGGCACTTTTGGCATGCCACCCTTCTAGTCTCCCATATTACCATTATGACAGCATAATAATACTAAAGACAAATGATGATTCTAACATGTGTAATGATATTTTCTACTGTTTAGCACTGTGAGAAATCCACAGTACAATTATGGATCAGGGATACAAGTTTGCACTAACAAAATATATACATGTTTTGCCAATAATAATGGAATTATACTAATGCAATGCTAGCTACCAAATTGTATAATGATTTTCCAAATATAACAACAGCCAGCAGGGCCCCTTTTAGTTTCTGCAAATGTACATGATTATATGTGACGTGATCACTCCGAGAGAGACCCCATTGTTTCACACAAACTGTCTCTCAAGAAATGTATAAGAAATATGTATCACTAATAAAACCCCAGGCCGGGAGCTGTCGTCCTAGTTCGCAAATAGATTTGCATTTCTGTATAGCATGATGTGCCATTACTGCAGTAACCAGCAGCCTTATCTCCCATATATAATATTATAGTAATTTTGTTCCACCTGAGTCTCATTGTTCTTCTGGGTAGATAGAAGTTTTTCTGAGCTCCTCAGATTGGAGTAAGCTGCATATGTCTGTTATGTGGGCAGTAATAAACCTATATGACTAACTGCTCTAACACCTGTTCCTGGGTTGTCTTTTACCATTTTGTAGAACACTGCAAGAACTGGCCCATCATACATTTATAGCCACCCAGCAGGACCAAATTGGACAGAACTGACCCAGTATAAAACATCAGCTGTTCAGAACAGCTCTGGGATAACTCAGGGACTTGAACCTCTGCCCATCCAATCAAACCACTACAGAGTGTCTCCCATGTCCTCCTGCATACCACATGGAACAAGGATACCATCTTCTCCCCACCTCAAAGCGAGATTGCCTCTGTGGGACTCTGGAGACCCCATAACAGTCCTGCTTATTTGTTGAGTGCAAGTGGATGAGTACACTTTGTGCTCACTACAGTGCTGAAACAGTTGGGAAGACCTCAAACTTATGGCCCTCTGAAGAGTCCTCAAACAACTATGGCAATCTGTACAGAACTGAGACAAGATGTCTCAAAGTCTCTTACCTTCCATGGAGGCAGCAGTGATTTTATGCTGGACATGAAATTACAGGACCACCTGATAACAGCATGTGCACAAGAGTCCAAAACTATAGCTAAAGAGCATGACCTGAAAGGGTTAATGGTTGCAGCTAAGAAGTACAGTCTGTGATAGACCTCTAAAAACAAGTCTCTAAGTGATTGGAGTTTTTGGCTCAGAAAATTTACTTATTTGGTCCGGGGAGAATCCAGCTACCCTAAAACAAAAGATTTAAGCTGTAGCATCCACAAAGTGTGGTGAAGCAGCCTGGCCTGAAAGGGTTAATGGCTGCAAGCCTCCATGCCTTATTAAAGGCATAGTAGTCTAGGTTAGACTCCAAACCAGAATGAAAAATATACTTTTTGATCCGGGAGGACACAGCTTCTTTTCAGCAGTAGCGTTCACAAACTGTGGTAAGCATTGAAACATGCCACAATACTCTCTGATCTAACTACATTTGTTAATTTCTCTGTTCACAAGCTGGCCTGCTAATGTCTGTCTATAAACTTTAATCTTTTTCTCCTGAAACTTGGGACCTGACAAGTCCAGAGTGTCTTACCTTATAGCACAAACATATATACATACACACACTACAAGTCTAATGTATGAAAAGAAACAGCTTTTGCCTATTATCTGGATGTTTTAAAATGAAAGTAAATGCTGTCAAATCAGAATGTTACATTGCCATGTAAATGTGAACAGTGTTTAAAGTTTTAAAAGTTTTTCTTTTCCTGATTAAACTCAATAATGAAGGGTCATGTGCAACTCTAAAGCAGCAAGGTTATATCCAAGCTAACTAAGATAAACTTAGTACAGAAGAACATGTTTTGTTTATTACCTTTCTCAAGAGAGGCAGGGCTCAGTCTGATTTAAAGACTGTTTAATTTATGTAGCTTCACCTAGTCACTAAAATAAATTGTTTTTTTTCAGAAAGAATTGTGCTTGCCTGAGAAAATCTAGGCCAGATATTCAAAACTTTACTCAGAGGCTAAATTAACACTGCCAGGCATGCTAAATTAGCCTGGAACCAATAGACTGCTATGTTCAAAAGGGATAGCCCTGGTGCTAAACCCGCTGAATATATGTGCTAAGGAAGCCAGACAAACTGGGTTGGGAGTGCAGTGCAAAATAGCCCAGGAAATAATAAAGCTTTGAATATAGCAACCAGGAAGTGCAAACCACAACAGCAACCCAGTGCACAGTGATGTGAAGGAAGGTAGAGGTGAACGTGTGTATGATACCAAAGGAGTGGATTCAGTAAAGCTAGCAAGCACCAGTGCATGTGAAATTCTGCAGAAATGTACCATGTTTCCTGAAACATTTAGGTATGCAAACATTTGCCCAGGCAAATATTTGTTATATTCAAAATGACATGCAAATGAGCCTACTTAGGCAGTCTGTGGACAAACATCCAGTTTAGTATCTCATTATGTTTGATTTGCATGCAGTTGGCCCAGCGCTATTACAGGGTCCCAGCTCCACCTGTAGGTCAGTCTGGAAGTACAGGGCTGGCTGGTATACCCACAATTCCACCTATAGGTCAGTCTGGAAGTGCATGGTGGTAGCTGCATGCTACATTTGTACAGAACCACATAGAATATTGTGCCCCAGGAGACTACACAGCACAGGCACAGGTACAGGTGGTGGTGCTGCGTGCAATTGTCAAACTGTAGTCCCTGCTACAGTGCACAGCAGACACTACAGTAACAAGAGGGCCAGTAGTGTAGGGACACAGCAAAGCCTATGGTGTGTAGGACCTCAATGACTGCTGCACTTTACACAGTGACGGGCCTATCTTGCAGGTGTGTACTGACAGTGGACATTACTGTTATGCTGTTGTGTGACCCACAGATGCTGCACCAGCTGGCATGCGATACTCACAGTGACATATACTGTATAGCAGGTTATATTAGCGCCTAATATATTTAGTGGTAGTAGCCCTAGCACACATATTGGCCAATATGATTTAGGGCACTCGGGCTGTAACGCAGTAGTTACAGCTTAGGAATCTTAATCAGCCAGCCCTCAGTGTGTACCATAGGTCTTCTTCAGACACTCACAGCTGATTTCACTTAAATGCCAGTGCTTCCCCTGCCCTGAAGCTGCTGACTTTCCCTGTTGTTGTTTGGTGCAGTACTTACAGGGCTGTATGTCTTTGCTGAAGTATAAGCAGTTGACCGATCCCAAGTCAAATGTAAATACCCCATGGAGGCTGGTGCTGTATCTGGGCAGGATCTCGCTGAGTGTTCAGGTGTGGATCCAAATGCTACAACCTCTGTTGCTCGCTTTCTGCTTCCTTCTTTATTTAGATACCAGAAATGCATTCTGAAAGAAGCAGAAGCTGAACAGCAGAGCGCAGTGGGTACAAACTTGGCTACTATGGGGGAGGATCACCAGCAACAGTAAGATTGAGTGCACATTCAATGACTGGACCTGAAGGGCTTTTTCATGATTCTTGGGATATTTTTCTTTATATTAACTTACTTTGTTTGCATAACTAAATAAAGTACTGTATTGGTAACAGTACATTGTTTAGGCTGTCTGTAAAGTCTCCACAACACGGTATTGCTAAGCACGTTCTGCATATAATTTGGGAAGATATTAGCACTCAGATAATATTAGCACATGTGGGTGTCTCTGCTAATAGAGCTAATATTATCAGAGCGCTAATATAACCTGCTATACAGTACATGGCTGGCTGTGTGTGCTGTAGTGTCTATACAGATGTGTGGTATGTGGCGGGTGGAGACATACCAGCAGACAGACACACTGGTGTTGGGGTATTCCCACACTGGACCATTGCACTGTGTGATTGTCCCAGTCTTGTGGCAGCACCAGTATGTGGTGCAGACTGGCCACCTGTACACCCTCCCCTCAATACCCTCCATGTCCCCAGTGCTGCATATGTGTGCTAGAATTATGTTGGTGTCCACCGAAGGGTGGTCTGCAGGTGTGTGCTGTATGGACACACTGCCATGGTGTCCACTGGATGCCGGGTCACCCTTAATGCCTGGCATGGCTGGGACCAGTGGCAGATAATGGCAACAAAGGATGTGCCATCCATTTGCAGCATATTTCTTCCATGTTTGGTTTATTTCTTGTTTAATATTTACTGGTTAGGGTCAATGAACAACAACTGGCAGACACTCGCAAACTCCATTATTCACACTTGTGAACTACTGAGTTCCATGAACCATGGTTCTATGTTGCTCAATGTCGCACAAAGCCGCGTAAAGCCACAAAGTCGTTGGAGCCGGTTTGCCCAGATTTAGGACAACCTTTTCCTGGGCTGTAATTTGCACCACGCAAAGTGTCATGCTAAATCATGCAAAAGCACTTTGCGCGATACTAATGCACTGAATATAGCATTCCGCCTGTATTCATGTACATGCCTCCTCTTTTGCTCCTTGCATACATTATACTTTGCCAGCGCTAATGCAGTTTGCCTGTGCTGTTTGACCTTTGAATATAGTGGACCTCACAAACCTGGCACAAACCTGCACAAACAGTCTGTGCCCAGCACAAAGTTTTGAATATCTGGTCCTTGGTGTTCAAAATGATTTAAGCACGTGGCAAAAGTGCAAAAGAAAGTTAAAACTTTGTTAGAAGATATACAAAACATGACAGCTAAAGAGGAGGTTCTGATAGTGGGAGACTTGGAAGGTCAGAGAAGGGAGATAGGGAGCTAAACTCGTGGCTCAAGGACTGGTCCCAGGAAAAGGACACGGATTTGTAGGAACTGAAACAGTTCTGGAGCGAAAGTTCTTAAATTTGATGGACTGCATCTGACTAAAGAGGGAGTCGGTGCATTGACAGAAGTTTGACGTCTTTGCAGAATATTTAAACTAGCAAATGGGGAGAGGGTGCAGCACCCCATACCGCTGAATGGGAAGAAATCCTCCCCTCAGCTAGTGTTCAAACAGGAATTCAGCGTGGTTTTGCCGCTCATTTGCATCACCAGGTAAGAAAAAGGTTTGTCTCCCCACACGATGCACAGGCGTAATGCCAAACTTCACCCAACAACTAACACACCAAAATCTGGCCAATGGAAAATCATGTACACAAATGCTCACAGCCTGGGAAATAAGATCCCAGACCTGCAGGCAATAATGTCAGAGGCTAAACTGGACATAGTAGCAGTTAGTGAGACGTGGTTTACCAGTAACCACACTTGGGAGACTTCAGTACCTGGCTATGTATTGTTCAGAAGAGACTGAGGTGCAAAAGGGGAGGAGTGGCCCTGTATGTTAATGAAAATATCAAAGCTACAGAAATTCAGAATACACATAAGGAGCCAGAAGAACTGTGGGTCACCCTGAAACAGGCAATGGGACAGCCATAAGAACTGGGTTGTCTACAGGCCCCAGACCAGAGGGAGGACATAGACATATTACTGTTAGAAGATATACAAAACATGACAGCTAAAGGGAGGTTCTGATAATGGGAGACTTCAACATGCCAGATACAGATTGGTCAATACCAGCAGGAACATCTGCCAGAACTAGACTCATAGTGGATTCCCTGCAGGGAGGGCCTCAAACAACTGGTACAGCAACCCACAAGAGACAGGGCTATCCTAGATCTAGTACTGACTAACAAAGAAGGGATCACAGATCTCCAGGTAGAAGGTCACCTGGGGGCCAGTGACCATCACATGGTATGGTTCAATTTGGCTACTACATCTAAATCATCCCATTCCAAGGCAAAAATATGGGACTTCAGAGGAGCTGACTTTGATAAGATGGCCAACAGAGTTAAGCTAGCCCTGGCAAAAGAAACACAGGTGAGGGGTACAGGCAAAGTGGGCAAGCATTAAGGATGCAATACTTGAAGCAACATCCCATTGTGTTAGAAAAGGAAGTGCAAAAAGAAGAAGGAAACCACTTTGGTTCTCAAATACAGTAGCAGAAAGGTCAGAGCCAAAAGGCTGGCCTTGAAATATAAGGGAACACAGGGATGAAGATAGAGACATACCAAACTGCCCTATGGGAAGCAGGTGGCAGTAAGACAGGCAAAGTCCCAAACTGAGGAAACACTAGCACGAACAGTAAAAGAAGGTGACAAGACTTCTATAGATACATTAGTGAAAGGAGAAAGTCCAGAGGGGTATTGCTAAGCTTAATGGAGAAAAGGGAGCATGAGGAGGAGGACCCTGTAAAGGCATCTATCCTAAATAGATACTTTTTGCTCAGTATTTACTTCGAAGAGAAGGTAGGGCAGGGCCCACAGCTCAGCATCATGGGACACAGGGGTAGGGAGGTGAGCACCTACTCCCTTCACAAAAAGAAAGGGTCCCACAAGATCTTGCTAAGCTCTAGGTGGATAAGGCAATGGGACCTGATGGCATACATCCCAGGGTACTTAAGGAGCTAAAGGAGGAACTAGCAGAGCCATTAGCAGAATTGTTTAGTGAGTCTCTGAGCACAGGAGAGGTCCCAGAAGACTGGAGAAGGGCTCATGTGATCCCGCTCCACAAGAGTGGTAGCAGGGAGGAGGCGGAAACTACAGACCGGTCAGTCTTACCTCAGTAGTGGGTAAGATTATGGAGGCACTCCTTAAGGAAAGGATAGTGCAACACCTGGAATCCATAGGGGCACAGGATCCAAGACAGCATGGGTTTACAAAAGGAAGGTCCTGTCAAACTAATCCTTAGATTTCTTTGACTGGGTAACCAGAGTGGTGGACCAAGGGGAGCAGTTGATGTCGCCTACCTTGACTTCAGCAAAGCTTTGACACTGTTCCACATAAAAGATTGATAAATAAGCTGGGTAGGCTCTGGGTGGGTCAGAAGTTGGTCAACTGGGTGGCAAACTGGTTGACTGGCAGAAAAACAGAGAGTGGTGGTAAATGGTACACAGTCAGAAGAGATGCAAGTCACAAGTGGGGTACCTCAGGGATCAGTCCTGGGGGCCAGTCCTATTCAACATCTTCATTAGTGACCTTGCAGATGGACTAGAGGGAGGGTTGTCTGTTTGCAGATGACACCAAGATCTGCAACAGAGTAGATGAGCCAGATGGAGGGCAGAATGAGAAGAGATCTGATAAACTAGCAGAATGGTCAGAAGAGTGGCAACTGGGATTTAATGCAAAGAAGTGCAAAATCATGCACATAGGGAAGAGAAACCCTGAAGCCACTTATAGGCTGGGAGGGGAGTTAGCAGTTACAAAGGAAGAAAGAGACTTGGGCATCATCATCACTGATGACCTAAAATCATCCAAGCAGACCTCTAAAGCAGTAGGTAAGGCTAGGGGGTGTTAGGCTGTATTAGTAGGGAGTATCACAAGTCATAAGAGGGAGGTAATAATCCTCTGTACAAGACATTGGTTAGGCCCCATCTGGAGTACTGCATGCGTATTGGAGGCCACACCTTCACAAGGACATTAACTAAATTGAGGCAGTCCAGAGAAGGACAACTAAAATGGTGCAGGGACTGCATCAGAAGACATATGAGGACAGATTAACGGAGCTCAATATGTACCTTGAGCAAAGGAGGAGAGAGGTGATATGATCGAGGCATTCAAACACCTTAAGGACATAAACAAGGTGAAAGAGTCTAACATGTTTAAATATAAGAAAATAGCAGGACAAGAGGACACAGCATGAGATTAGAGGAGGCCGATTAAGGGGAATGTGAGGAAATTCTTTTCACAGAAAGGGTGGTGGATGCATGGAATGGCTTACCACAAGAAGTGGTGGCTATGAATACAGTGCAGGGCTTCAAACAGGCATGGGATAGGCATAAGGGAGCAATACAAATGACTATGAATAGATAGGTCACTGACAGAGCAAGGCCGATGGCACATTTATAAGGTAGAAAAGAAATGGGCAGACTGGATGGGCCTTATGGTCCTATATCTGCCATCAACTTCCTATGTTTTCTAAAACTGTGTCCGATAAAGGTTTACTGGTTGCACAACGCCTTTAGTGGGTTTCATAGAAATATTGCAGGGTTTTCAAAGGAAAGAAAGATTAATGATGTAGTAGGCTAAGGTAATATCTCGACTGTTAAAAGTGCATGCAATTTTTCAGAGTGTGCATGGAAGTACTAATTCAGCTGTAGTGTTGATAACAGCTCAAAATGCCTTTATGGGTTTTAATTCCACAAAGAAATCTTTTCAAAAGTATGTTTCTAACGGAACAAAGAGGAAAAATGGCTAAGCCAGATGTTGGCATCCAGCTTAAGGGAATCACCAAACTGCTTGATATGTCTTTCAACCAAAGCAATGTCAGTTAACTCCTCTGTTGCAAATGTATTTTCTAAAGCTTTACAGATCATATGCTAGTCTGAAAGGAATGTATATGATGATTTTTTTTTTATTTAAGAAAGTGTCTGAGAAGTTGGAAATGGGCCATGAAATGTGTCTGAATTCTAGATGGATTGGGGAAGGATCAATGAATGTGTTTGTTCAAAGTTGATTGTAGGTTGTTGGTTTTAAATGCAGCAAGCAGGCAGCACACATGTAGGAAACTTTCAAAGTTTTCCGTAATGAAAAATGTACACCACTAACAAGGTGTGTCTAATCAAAATTATCCATATGTCAGCATTCTCTGACTCACATGATGTCACTATAACCATAAACCTTGTGATGAGTTGCTCTTAAATGCCTCATACAGTATGTTTTGTTTGTTTTACAGCTGAGTGTTTGGGGCACTAGGCAGATACAAACCTAGTGACATGAATTTGAATCCCATCAGCCAGCACTTACATACTATGTGACATTTGACAAGTCACTCAACCTCCTTGTACTCCCAGGTCACACCCTGTACAAGCTCAGGCTTGGTGTGCCTCCTAATTAAACAACTCAGTTTCTCTTCTATGCAAGTTTTTCAGAACACACAAACTGATGAATCCTAAAATATTATGTTCTTTGTTCAGTACAATAGCATGTGATCCCCATGCCAAGCAAAGCAATCAGTGGTGGGGGAGGGACTCTGATCTTCCAAAACACTCCCAGCATCTACAACAAGCCATTTACTTTAACAGCTCACAGGGGGAAAGCAAGTTTACTTACTAAGCAGTTTAAACTGCTAAAGTAGGAAAAATATTACAACTTAGTTTTTCAGATCTTGATTTCTGCAGTACCTGTTGTGCCCATGAGACACCACATGGGGCAGATGATCTGAGAATAAGATCCCAGTTCAATGGGAAGATTTTCCCAATCATTTGTACTAGTTCTAACCATTTTGTTACAGGCCTGAATGTTACTAACTCAACATGTAAAATAAAAATGTATGTTCATAGGTTCATAGATGGATATCAAGTTCAGAGAGACTCAAGTCCATAGTTGAACTTGCCACCATTTAGGTTTTAATGGTGGAAAATAGAAATTTTCTTTTGCCCATAGAGGTATCTAATCTATTTTTAAAAACTGTCATACTATCACTATCAACTATGTATCTAGGAAACATATTCCAAATGGTAACAATTTTCTGAGTGTACACTACTGACTTTTTTGTGTGTTTTAGTTACTTCACCAATCAATTTATGATTATGTGACCTCAGATCTTTATAATGAACAGTGTTTTCATTAAGCCAATTAATTCGAGAAGTACTTCATCATTATAAGCTCTAAAGACAGACATAGTTTACCCTCAGTTTTTGTATTCCATTGTAAATAAGTTTAAATGCTCCAGCCTGTCAAGATATTGCAGATATTTTACTGTCTTAATTTGTCTCATCACTCACTTTTGAACCTTTTTCCAGCCTGGTTTTTCCCCTGGATTGAATAGGGGCACAGAAAGGTAGACAGTACTCCATGTGGGTGGACAAGGGCTGTATACAGTGGAAGAATGACTTCAGGGTCTCTACTGTTTTATAGACCTTAGTATACATCGAATTATTTGATGGCATTTCCTGGTGGTTATGTTTGTATGATGATCAAATTTCAAATTATTAGAGATCCAGACCCCTAAGTCTCTTTCACTTGTGCTTTCTTTTAGTATATTGTTTAACTTATATTGCAAACTACAAGGTTATTTGTCCCAAAGTGCATAACTTTTCACTTTTCCTCATTAAACATTAATTTATGTTCATGTGCCCAGTTTGCTAGGTGAACCAAGCTGTCTTGAAATAATTTGGCCGATTTTTGTATTATAAATGATACCACCCATTATACAGTCATCAGCGAGTTACATGACCAAGTACTTGATGGAGTTTGTCTAGCTGACAATAAAATATTGAACAAAGTTGGTCCCAGAACAGAACCCAGAGGTACCTTACTTGTTACTACTCCCAAGAGGATTTATAGCCTCTTATTGACACACATTGTGTTCAATTATTTAGCCATAAATTAGAATGGAACTGCAGGTTGATCAGTTCCTGAACCATAATTTTATCTGAAACAGGATCGAACTCTTTGGAAAAATCAAAGAACACCACATCTACAGGCATACCTTTATCCAAATCAGTACTTATTGGTTCAAAAAGCTCATTAGGTTGGTCAAACAGGATCTTCCAGACACAAAACCATGCTGTGTTAAATGAATATGTCCTATATTATTTAGGTGTTCCATAATATGTTTTTGTAATAGCCTTTTGAGGATTTTAACCAAGATAGACATCAGACTTATTGGTCTGTAATTCTTGACATCTTGTTTCTTTCCACCTTTGTGTACTGGAGTAACTAGAGCTTTATTCCATATTTGTGTAGTTTTCCCAGTTCTTAATGAGGCATTAAAAGGACAGAGAGTGGACCTGCTAGCTGAAAGATAAGATCCTTCAGAAATGTAGGTGTTAGGCCATCAGGTCCTGTGGAACTATTACTTTTAATGAGCTTTATAGCTTCTGTAATATCAGGAGGGCTAAATAGTGGATAATCAAGCTATAAAGAAGGATTCCTTCAGTGATCATCTCTTTGCCCTTATGTACACTAAGGAAGTATTGGTTAAATACAGTGGCCATGTCCTTCTCAGAGTTCATAAGACCATTTACTGTTAAAATCAGGCCAGCTATATTGTTGTTCCTTTTTAAGGAGCACATATAATTATAAAATCTATTTTTGTTATATGTGACTGTTGTAGCCAATTTTGTTTCAGCAGCTTTTTAGTATTTTTGATTATTCATTTTGTTTCTTAATAACATTCTTATATGCTTCCTTATTAATATTTGTTGGGAATTTTTTTATCTTGTATACAATTTATTTTTCTTTCTAATGACTTTATAAACTTTGCTGGTTCACCATAGTGGTACCCTGTGATTGTTTGTATATTTAGTTTTTTCTGGAACCCAGGTATCTATGCATGTATTAGAAAATGGGTAGAGTCCTTGGGTTCTGATCGGCTGATAGGCTCTCCCACAGTGGTCGTCTATCAGACAACAGAGCCCTGTTTAAAAGTGCCAATGCAATTACCTGTTCACACTTATTATAGTGCCGGAATATTAAACACTGAGACACCGCCATTTTTCTTCCCTTGTAGTGTCCCATCAGCCTGTTGTAACACATCCTGTAACATCCCCACATACAATATTTCTTAGCCAGAATCAACTGAAAGTCTTATATTTATAAAAAAATACATTATAGGAAGTGGTATCATTGTAAAAATGTGTAGATTCACATATTTGTGTCTAGATCCATAAAGCCAGCCACTAAATTTGAAACCTCAAACCGCAGCAGGGATCACTTAATGGCGGTACCATGAAGAGTTCAGAAGGTTCCTGTCCTGCAGATTCCAGTGCCCATCAGATTTTATAACGTAGCAACCTCCACATTAAAAGTTAATTTTACCTAACGATCAGTACCTCTGTAAATGAAGTTTAAAAATAAACAAAATGGTGTCAGACATCACAACGTGCCTACCCTGCCTCCTTGAAAGTTGTACAGCTTGTCTGTTTGCCTTTTGTCAGCACATCTATTCTGTAAGACCACAGCACCAGTACTGAGACAGCCGACAGCTTTCCCAGCTCACCCTACCTTCAGCACCGCCGACCTGAGAGTACTAAAACATAATTAAAACAGAGTAACATGTGTAATTTACTTTTTACTCTGCACAACTGGTACCAGAACATTTTTTTGTATCCTTTCCTCTCCTTCTGGTACACTCCAACCTGTTGTGAGAAGCAGACATTTGGCTCAGAGGTGAGTGTCTGTTAGTTGAAACCTACTCGAGGGTAGCACTATAGCTGCTGATGTGGTTTAGGATGAAGGCCAGTTGGGCCGAGATGGAGAAGCTGGCATAGTGCGAGTCTGGGAGGAGTGAGAGCCGACCATGATCTCGCTCTTCCTCTGCCGCTTGGTCTATTTCAGAAATGAAGCGGCCCCAAAACACCGCCGTTGAATCAGGACAGCATGTCTTCATCTCCATTAAGGTAAACATGGGAAAGTACCATTAAGGAAGTGCTATGGCTCCCACTTGGCCATTAGTCTCCTGCACCTCCCACCCTCTTGCTCCTCCCTCTCTTAATAACTTTAATTGTAAAGAGCCATCTTTACCACATTAATTGTTTGCTTTGCCTTGTAGTCCTTGTGGGTTGTTTCACTCATTCCTCTACTTGCTGTTGATCTTCATTTCTCGGATTGTGCCATGGCTCCATCACTGGCTCTGTCACTTGTCCTCTTTGCTTTCATCGTGCTGGTAGGTATACAACTTAAAAAAAAATAAATAAATAAATAAAATAAAGCAAAGCTAAATAAAAAGTTATTAAAAGGAACAAAAATAAAGAGCAGTTAAGTTGTGACAGTGCCTCTACATAGCGGAGGTACACAAGCTTATCTACTTGCACAGTCCCCTGCTTGCTGTTGCTCCTTTCTTGCTAACAGCAACTTAAGAAAAAAAACAATCAGAAAGAAAGTGCTGCATGGGGGCGGGGTGCCAGGTGAAACTGCATACAGCCTCCAAAATGTCAAAACTTCACTGCTTAAAAAGCAAAGAAACCACAACATTCTACGGCAGGCAGAGGAACTGTTTTATGACAAAACTTATTTTAAACTCATTTTAGGAACAAGTAAAAATGTGTTTTTAACAGTGTCCATTTTCTAAGCACAATAATACCCTCCAGGGTGGTCGGTATTGTGTTATACCAGACCACCCAGGGTGTAATTAGCTCTTTCTGGAACCCAGGTATCTATACATGTATTTTAATTTACTATATAATTTATCCCAAATCTGGTTATTAAGTTCATCAGACCAATCCCATTACTCCAAGAATCCTTTTATGCTGGGATAATCCACTTTATAGAAATCCTTGAATTTAATTATTCTTTTTATAGGTTTGTTTATTGTGATCTGTACTTCTAATTGAATTACATTGTGGTCACTGCTGCATGGGAGGGAAGTATATTTGGTCCAGAAACACTTAGGTCAGGGTTTAAGAAGATTAAATCTAATATGTTTGCTTTCCTTGTACCCTCATGCACTACTTGCTCTAAATTACCTTGGGCCATTATCTCAATAAATCTGTTTTCTAAAGTAGCTTCCCTGTTAGGTTATACCAATCAATGTCTGGGAAATGAAAATCACCCATAAGTATAACATCTCCATTTATGACCATACTTTCAATTTAATTAAGGAAAGCATGAAATTCCTCAGCATTCAGACTTGGGGAGTGATTACCCAGCCTGAGAATTAATTCAGTAGTGATGATGGGAATTTTACCCAAATGATTTCATTGTCACTGGTTGTGGCATTTGCTTGATCTAATTCAATTGGTTTTAGCTTCCTTTATATAAAATGCCACACCACCACCTTTCTTATGTTTTCATATTCTGTTAAGCAGTATGTAACAAGAAGGATTGTACCCTACTCTTCCTTTGAACACCATGTTTTGGTAACCCTGCATATATAATATCATTGTCATGTAGTAGCAAATTCAGTTCCTCAATTTTATTTTTTAAACTCTGGGCATTTGTATGTAGTAGTTTTAGGGCTTCATTATATAATTTTTTTTTTGTTAATACTCATATTTCTTGGTATTAATGCAGGAGACACTTTAACGGATCATCACACCCTAATAGAGAGGTTACCTTGGGCTCTCTCACCCCTTAATATTTAGTTTAAATGGTTATTGATACAAGTTTTTATATGTTTTCCTAAGGCAGCACTTACCTTTCCTAGTTACACAATGCCATGAAATACAACTATTAGCATTAATCCCGATTTTGTGAACACAGCTGAAACTGTTTTCTAATCTAAAACAAGAGAAACTGGGATGCCTCTTTCTTTGATTTTATCTAACTTTATTCAATTTTCAGGAACTGAGTAATGTGTGGCTAGTAGCCAAAGGACCACCTACTCTGCATATGGCACATTTCAGAGGGTTGCAACTGATGTTAAACAATACTTCACAGGCATACATCTGAATAAAAATAATGCAGCAGCATTTTTAAAACCAATGCTAACCTATCACAGAGAAAAATGGTCTAAAAACCCTTCTGTTTGTGCTGTGTTTTGTTTTTCTTTCTCTCTAAGGAGAAGAGGGTCCCTCAGTCCAGGGATTGAATCACTAGATGGACATAAGAGCCACCCTCCGGCAGGGGCACCAACCATGAAGGGCCTACCTATCATCATTAATTCTCTGGTAAAGTATGAAAAAAAACAGTAGACCAATTTTATATGGTCACCCTATCAATGTCTATTCAGCATGCCCCTTTTAAGGTGATGACTGATTGGCAAATGAAACTGCTAAAACATTTGTGGTTACATGTCCACACCTCTACTGTGAATAGAGTGTCATCTGACATCTATTCAAAATTGTTACAGGTAAATTTGGTGGAAATTGATTAATTTGTTGCCTAGCCTCTGCTCCAGCATTGGTCAAACCACAGCAAAACCCTTCCATTACTATAATAACCGAGCTGACTCTTTTACCAAAGAAGAAGCTCGGAAAGGCGGTGGGATATGGACTATACCTCTTACCAGTGTAACACATATGGTGGCTGAAAACTGAAGAAACAAAGCAGTCCCTC
Organism: Neoceratodus forsteri; assembly: GCA_016271365.2. Lineage (NCBI taxonomy): Eukaryota > Metazoa > Chordata > Ceratodontiformes > Ceratodontidae > Neoceratodus > Neoceratodus forsteri. The sequence goes on from JADMNL010000033.1 coordinate 157,607,279, forward strand.
TGGACCTGACTAAGCTACAGCTGGCAGATCCAGAAATAAAGGATGTATATCAATACTTCTCCAAAGTTACAAAACAATAAATGTTTGCAATAATCCATTTGTTGCTTAAAGTTTTGAAAAGGCCCAATGTACTTTAACATTGAAACCAGCTGAACCCCTCTGTCAAGAGTAGTTGTCGAACCACACAAAATCTATTAACAGGTGGCTTCATGCCAACGAAGCACCAGCTTAGTGCAAGGGCTCAAGTCCTTAATAAGTAATTAGCTGAGCTGGGGTGGGGGTGTACCTTCACCTGTTCATTCTGGTCTTCACAGACAATGCAATATACTTTGACTGGTCAACAAGAAATATCCACCTGTCCAGGCCTAGATAAGCTCCATCTAATTTATCCATAGTTCTAGATGGCGTATCCTGAAAAGGCCTTGCCAATCCTAATCATAATGCCTGGCCACACAAACAGCAAAGCCAGGGCCCTTTTCAAATCCACAAACAGAGTGGTGGAATACCAAAATAAAAAACATGTAAGCCATGTGGTTCCACAAACCTAATTGAAAACCCACCCTCTGCAGCTCATCCATCAGGCGCCCAACAAACTGTTTATACACACTTTGTCACCATCACCCTTTAACCACAGCCTTCCACAAAGGCCTGTCTTAAAGCCAGGCCACCCACAGGCCTGACTGCAATTTCCATTCATAGAATTCTGTTTGAAAATGCTCACAACATGTATGTCTCTATAAATTTAAATATAGTGTGGTGCACTATGCCCAATATAATACATTGTCATTGCAAATGTGTTTCGGTTTTGTGCTATTATGTTTTACATATAGTTGCAGCTTATCAAGTTTAAGCTCAGGAATCTGCTCCACATCTAGGGATGTTCCCCTTTACACACTCTCAGTAGGATTTGGGTATAACAGGCCTGATGAGGGTGTGTTAACCCTATTTGGGTTAAAATCTGTCAGTCTGAAATGGGAGAATACACAATAACTTGGAAGAACAAATTGTTTTCACAAACTAAACGTTCTAAAGCCTATGCTGCACAGTACTCATGGTTTAGCCATAAGATAAAGGTTCGTAGAGTACAGTATAGTGTATAATATTGCATTTTCATTTCATAAGAGGCCTAAACTATGCCAGGCAGTAACACATAGGCAGGGAAACTATGTTTTAATCACTGTCACAACCTCTTCTGAGACCTGTTAACAGGGTGTATCCCTGACATTGTCACAGTCTCACAGATGGCCAGATGGTATCTTCATTAATGGACCTCAGCCTGCACATCCTAGTGCATGGCCAACACCATCACTTTTCCCTCACAATTGCCAGATACTTGAGATATGTCATAACACACACCATAATCAATTACATTGCTAAAATCTTGTCATTTTTTCCATCCAAAATAGCTATGTATGTTTCATAAACTTTGTTTCTAACAGAGTTTACAAGTTTACGAGTTTCAGTAGGCTGGCACATGTGAGATCTTCAACAACACATCAATATTTCTTAACTGCTGGTGTTTTCCAAGCCTGGCTAGTGCCTCATACAGACTGATTGCTCTGTTACGGACTCCCAATACTTGGGCAGGGGTGTGATCCTTTTCTCAAAAAAAAAAAAAAAAAAGCTATGCTAGTGTGTGGCTACTCCAATGAAAGACTCTATGAACAATATGGTAATGCACCTCCTGCCAATGCCTCTGCAAATCCAGCCATCCAGCAGCCAAAAACATTCTTACTCTGCTGGTGGTTTATCTTCAACTAAATGTTTGTGTAACCCCATGTACGCATGAGGTTACAACTTTCTACAACTGATGTTTTGCATGTAACTATGCTGATTGGTAGTTACTCACCTGAACTTTATGGACTGGTCATACACATTTAATAATGACCTATTGTCAAAATACATTGTCAAAAATTCTTCAATCAAGAAAAACATCCATTACGCATCACCAGCCAGGTAGACATTGCAACCGTCACTTGCCTTATCCATTCTCAAAGTGAAATCTTCGTTATCAATGGACAGTGTTGTGACATGTTATTTTATGTTCAATGCATTCAATACTGTTTTACAAATTATGTTGCGTAGTAACAAACATCAACAACTTTTCTTATAAACATAGCAATTGTAGTGTTGACATACCTAGTTTCTGCGTTGTGCTTAATAAACAAACCATTCCATTCTTGGTCCATCTATGTTTACCCCTGCACCAACTCCTGAATAGGACTACTTTCATAGTGACCATTACTATCTGTATGCTATAAACAACTATTACCCTGGTTTTCATATGCATATAAATACCCTCACATGGGTAAAGTTCATATCCAAAGTTTTGTAATTCTTCAAGCCTTTAAGTTTGTGCTTCTTACAGCTCTGATGAACAATAGTATGTCCTAACAAACCATACAACATTTGCATATGGTGATTTAACATGTAATATTACTGAACTTAACTTTGCTTTGTTCCATATGAAAACACTGTCATTGATCATATGGTTACCACCCCAGTTCTGATCCCTAAACCAGATGACCTTCATAGTGACCCTGATTACTTGAATGCTCTATCCCAGTATTTAAATTCCAAGTCTTTCTTGGGTAGTAAAATACACATCTGATTCATATCAGTAAGAATACAATTTTTATTTATTTAAATAATTTAACAGTAAAGATTTGAGCACCACTCCATCTAGCACTTGGCTAGAACTTAATTTTAAAGCATTTAATTATTTTCATGATATTCCCTTTGCTGTCTAAGATGCATACTTCAACAACACCATGCTCAATTCAAATACCTCTATGCAGCTCATCTGTAACACAGCTATTACCAACCAGCTTACTCAATAGTTGTGTTGCCTCCTTTTCAGGAAACAAGGGGATTATGCTGGCTTGCCACCTCTTCTGGTCCCATATTATCATTATGACAGCAATACTAATGACAAATGATGATTCACGTGTAATGATATTTTCTGCTATTTAGCACTGTAAGAAATCCACAGTACAATTGTGGATCAGGGATATGAATTTAGATATATTATGGTAGCAATGGTAGTGCTACCATGAAGTTAGGGGTTGAGGAGCCATTTACATGTTAAACCCAAATTTTGCACCCAATAACTTTGCAACCATTTGATGGATTTGCCTGACATTTGGAATACATGATCAAGAGCCATACGCTTAGGAACTGCCAAGTTTTATACCAGTTGGATACATGACTGCAGAGTTAAGTGATCTGTGCATGCGTTTGTTTTTTCTGGAATTCTCTGATTCTCTACAGGTCGCATGGTTTTGCGACGAGCCTGAAATCTTCGGGAACATGCGCAGGGTCCCCAATGTGCCTTTCAAAGACTTCAGTGAAAAATATTAAGCGTTGAAAAGTTATTCAAAAACAATTTCCCATTATAAGTCTAAGGGAAAAGTTAAAAAGTTTGACAGTGTCACAAATGCATTTTACTTTCCCAAATGACCCTCTTACTTTCCAAAATCTGCCATTTTGTTTTCAGTTAGTGATAAGAAAAATGCTTGGCATTTAAATTTGGGACCCTCTAGCAACCTAATTCTTTTTGTATTCACCTAGTTGGAGCCTGAGGATGCTAGCCATGTCTTTATTTTGGGTAAAACACCCAAAATATGTTTTCAAATTTCTGGAAAAGTACTTTCACAAAGTACTTTCGTACTCTGAAAGTGTCACAAATTTTCAAGCTTTCTACAAATTGTGACAGTACTTTTCTAGGCTGTGGGAAATGACAGCAATTCTTTAGCACCCTGCCAAAAGAACAGTTTGGAGTTTTGGGCTGAAATTTGAGGTAATGCAGCCGACATCTCGCAGATGTGCCTTTCAGTGTTCTGTTGAAAAAAATATTACATGGCAGAAAAGTTACAGCACTCCGAAGTTAACGCTTTTCCCATAGGATAACATTACGGTGCTGACGCATTGCAGCAATCGTTTAGCCCTGGTGGTCTTTTGGGCTGAAATTTGCAGGGATACAGCCAACATCCCACAAATGTGCCTTTTCAGTGGTTTGGTGAAAAATATTACAGGGGAGACAGTTATGGCACTCCAAACTTCTGTTTTTTCCATAGAATAACATTATGGCATTCACTGTGCCTTTGAGGGCCCGTATCTTGAAAACAGTGCAAGATACAGAGTTTTTTGATGAAAATTCTTAGCCCCCAACTAGAATTGGGGTGCATATTGGGGTCATCAGTCCTAACCTGTCACCCATTCTCCTATTCCTCAGCTTCTTTCTACATGTAATGGGGTGATAGTTAGGTTGATTATTTGTCGCACCCGATTCCAGATGGGGGTGGGCTGGAGGGGTGCAAAGGGGGTTTCAACCCTAACATCCAATTTCCTCACTTTTGTCGCTGTGGAACAACCTAACTGATGCATTAAACTGAGTTTTTGCCTCATATATTGTGTGTGTGTGTGTCTGTTTGCCAATAATAATGGAATTATACTAATGCAATACTAGCTACCAAACTGTGTAATGATTTTACAAATATAATAACAGCCTGCAGTGGTTTCTACAAATGTACATAATTATATGTGATGTGATCACTCCTGAGAGAGATCCCATTGTTTCACAAACTGCTTGTCTCACAAGAAAGGTATAAAATATGTATCACTGATAAGAACCTCAGGCTGGGAGCTGCCCCTCTGGTTATCCAATAGAATGCATTTCTGTATAGCATGATGTGCCATTACTATGGTAACCAGCAGCCTTATCTCCATATATAATATTGTGTAATTGTGTTTCCACCCGAGTCTCATTGTTCTCCCAGGTAGGTAGGTAGATAGATGGCATTCTGAGCTCCTCGGCCTTGGGTAAGTGTATATGTCTGTTATGTGGGCAGTAATAAACCTATGTTACTAATTGCTGTAACACCTGTTTCTGGGTTGCTTTTTGCCATTTGGATACAACACTGCAAGAACTAGCCTATCCTACAGCATGAGTGGAAGTTGATGGGGGCTTCTAGAAAACTATTCTGGAAACACTATTTTACAGAAAGAGTTGTGAAGCAATGAAGTAAACTGCCAGCTGAGATGGTGGAAGCAATGTCCATGACATCATTCAAGCCGAGGTGGGACAAGGCTAAAGCATGATCAAAAGCAACAGGAGCAGAGGGAGGCATTAGGCAGAAGAGGGGTTAGGTCCTGGGATCTGAGAAGGTTCAGGAACACATGGGCAGGCTAGATGGGCTCTTCATCTCCCTTTGCTGTCTTTGTTCTATGTTCTGTGTTTCTAATGGAATGAATAAATATTCTGAAGGCAAATAGACTGCAGGAAACAGAAAGCATGGGGTCATGGGGTGGGGGTTGGAGTCATATCAGACAGGCCTTATCAATTTATTCAATTGGGAGACAAATGACAAAGGCATGACAATGAACAGGTAGTGGACATACAGTTCATTGACTTCAGTAAAGTTTTGATTCCATCCCTCTTGGAATGCTGGTTAAGATGATGCAGGACCTGGGATAGGGACAAAACTAGATGTGTGGGAAATTGTAAAGTGACAGAACATGGAGGTGGCAGGGGGAGTTCTTGTGGGGCTGGGGGAGTCACAGGTATAGTGCCCTAGGGATTGGTTCGGAACCAGTCTACTTCAAAATTTGTATCTGCAATATAGGGGTAGGGATACAATGCAATATGTGCCTCTTTACAGACGATATTAAGATCTATAGCCAGGTGGATAGTGATGAAGGTGTCAACATTATGAAAGAAGATCTGGCTAGATTAGAGAAGTGGTAATAAGTATGTCAGTTAAAATTTAACACCAGCACTTGCAAGGTGATGCACATGCAGTGGGGCAAGAGAACTAACACTGAATATAGTTAATGAATTAGTAGTGGAAAGTACTGCTCTGGAAAGAACTTTGCATAATAATTTCAGACATTTAAAAGACCGCACAATGCAAAAGGGCAGAGGGTAGATCAAATAGGATGTTGTGGGATATGAGGAGGGGCTGGCAGCAGCAGAAAGGAGGTTCTGCTACCACTGAGTAGGTCACGGGTTCATCCTCACCTGGAATACTGTGTGCAGTTTGGGAATCCATATTTAATGAAGGCCAGGGACAGAGTGGAGCAGTGTAGATGCGGGTAACCAAGATGATTAAGGACAGCAGGAAAGGACTTGTAAAGAGAAGTTGGCAAATCTAAACATGTACAAGCTGGAGGTGAGAAGGAGAGAAGGGCATGATTGAAAACATACAAATTCCTCCATAAATTAAAGTGGATAGAGGGAAATTGTTTAGACTGAGTGGGAACACAAACACCAGGGAAACCCTGTGGAGCTCTATGAGGGCAGATTTAAGGAGAGATACCATGAAGTACTTTTTGTGAAAAGAGTAGTAGAGGTGTGCAATAATCTGTCATAAGAGGTGGTCTGTGCAAAATCAGCACAAGAATTCCAACATAAGTGGGGCAAATACAGGGACTTGATTAAACACTGTTTCAGAAAGAAATTGGAAATGGGAAAGTAAAGAGCCAGTAGGGCTCTCTCATTCAACATTAAATAGGTATTAGTGGGCAGACACAATGTCCAAGGAGCTCCTTTCTGCCAAGAAATGTTTTGTTTCTATTGAACTGATGTCATAACATTGGTATTTTAAATTTTTGATTCCACACTGAAGGAATGGGATTTGAATGTCACTCTTTCCTGGTGACAATTTATATGTTACAGATCAGTATGTTATGGATGGGCACAGGGTGCATAATTATGGATAGAGGACAGAGAGTTACACATGGAAAGTTCCCCTCTGAAAATCTGTCTCCATTGTAACATTTGTAGCTTTTTCTAGCAGCAAGATAATCTTAGAAGGTTTGACTGAAATTAGTGTGGATTATGTCTTTCCTCTGAGCACAGTAGCTGTTGCTGAAGTAATTAGATTTCCAGCTTAAGCAGTAGAGGCATTTTAGAACAAATGAAAACAATGTTCAATAGGAGGTGCTTTTGAAGCCTTCAAGCAGGCAGCTAAAGTGTTGTCTAAGATCCTGCTAAATATTCCACCTGCAGTTTCCAAATCCAAAGGGTGGTGTCATCACATATGCAGTAATTCCTTGATGTAGAACTTTCTATGATAAGACTACTTGTCATGTAAGCCTGCTATGCTTTGGTTCCTGCTTCCAGTGGAGCTGATGATGAAAAGCATCAGTACAGAACCACTGTGTTGTAGCTGCCAACGTTACTTGGCTTCTTATTAGAGCCTTGCATGGAGAGTGCTGCATTGTAGAAAGTGGTGGAAGCACTGTCTGTTGGTGTACTGCTCTACCATGCAGGCAACTGAGATTAATTACCAATCTTGACACCCACTCTTAAACTGGTGAGGCAAAGGATGTGATGTAAAGTTTGGAGGTGAGAAGGTTACAGCCTCCTTTGGTGTTTTGGATGAACATACATATCACACACCTTACTGTCCTATATATTGGCACATTTCTGCACAACACACTTATGTCATCCTCGCTATGTAGTATGTGGAGTATAGCAATTGTTTCTAGAAATCAGTGCAGTCAAAATCTCAGTTCTGCTGCAGTAGTGATGTAACTATAAAAGCAGAAAAAGCAATTCTGCTGCTGTAGGTATGTCAAACTGCTGAGTGGCAACAACAAAGCAGGTGAATTAGCTGTTAAACTATGCATCAGCCACTCACGGGTCACTGTCACAGAGCTTGTTCTTTTAAAACAGGTTGAACACATGCAGAGTTAAATAAAGATAGTTTCCCCATGTACAACAGTCACAGGAAATGAACTACCAGATGTTCTCCCACATGATCACTGTTTTTCTCATTCACATAGGAGAGGTTGTACCAGCTGGTCGATGGTGGCAAGTTGGATCACGTTGAGCATGTCAGTCTGTTTCTCAGTGGCAGAACAAGCACAAATGTATGGATCTGCAGTCTTCCTGACCAATAACAGCACAAGCAGTATGTGTTGTTTTCCTAGACAAAGAGTGTCAGAGTGTGTAGACATGAGAGTGGATGAAGGCAGAAGATTGCTGAGAAAAGCAAATCATAAATTACTTGACTGTTTCTGCTCACTTTCACTGCATTTTTCTGCATGTTCTGACAATGCAGGCTCAGTGCTCTGAACCATTGCAAGAGTTAATTATTTTAATGCAGGTGTCTCCAGGCGCCATACAGAACAGTGCATGAGAAACTGTGCACAAGTTCATTTACCACCTTAGGGTTGCCATGTCAACAGGGTGCCTCTTGAACTTTACTCTTGAGGCCACTCTGTCATCATAGTAACCTCACAATAACCAGCTCACAAAACGTGGGTCCGCTATCAAGACTCTGCTCGAGCCCGCTAATAAGGCCCTGACAATAGGATCAGTTAATATTCCACAAAATTGACATCATCTAGCCTGGACCCACTCTTAACTTGTATCAACAGATTAAACTGCAGTGCTGGAGTTATAATGCTTGGTGATTTCAATGTGAACTAGTTCTCCCAGTGCAAACAATTATAAGGATGCTTTATCTGCTGCCAAATTTCACCCAGCTCATAAGGTCACCTACAAGGTGAACTACAGAACTGGGACAAGCACCCTATTAAACTGGGTGCTCTCAAACTGCCTAGACCATATCTCTCACAAGGAAGTCCTTCCCAATTCTGTAAGTGACCACTCCCGGTCATGTGCTTATGGTCAAATAAATTCAAAAACCCTGGCAAAACTGTCAATCATAGGATTCTATCCAGAGGGCACCTAGAGCTGTTAAATTGCTTTTACAACAACAGGACTGGTTCCTAACTGATACTGAAGCTGACATAAATGATGCACTTGGATGCTTCCATCTCCCAGTTCAGTGCAGCGTGTGATGTCCATGCTCGTTCAAGAAAGAGAAAAACTAAGGGCCTTGACAACCCTTGGATTACAAGTGATCTACTGGAAAAAAAAAACAATCACAGGACCATTTCTGGGACTGGGAAGAAACCTAGCAGACCAGCTTACATACAGGCCTACAAAACAGCCAGGAATGCCTCTATCAAAGCCATTTGCTTAGATAAAGCCAACTATAATAGGAGTGCCCTATCCAACACATGGAAGGATGGAAGGAAGTTCTGGAGCAACATATCAGAAGTCATGAGAAAAGATTCAAAAGAGGCATCCACTATGCTGAACATGGATAATTCCATCATCATTGACCCCACCTCAATTGCCAATACTTTTAATCTGGCATTCACCAACCTAGTCATGTGCTGCCCACTAATTTCTTTGATCTAAATGCCTCCCCAGCTCCTCTTGGTAAACTGGTTAGAAGCTGGAGCATCCACATTTCTATTTCAAGGCAATCTCCGAACATGAAGCAAAAAATACCTACTGAAAGTACAAGGAAAAACGGAACTAGTGGTGGCTCTCTTGACTTAAGCTCATAGCCCTCACCCTTGATGCTGTCTTGATCCCTCTAACCAAGATTATCAACCATTCCCTCATGCGCTCCAAGTTCTCTCTCAAGTGGAAGTCTACCCTGGTGACCCCAATCCAAAGCACAATGCAGAAACTACAGGCCTATCTCCATCCTCTATCCCTTATCCAAAGCATTAGAGAAAATTGTTGCAGATCAGCTAGTAGACTACTTGGAAAAATGCAACCTGCAATGCCCACAGCAGTATGGCTTTCAGAAAGATCACAGTACCACCACCACACTCACTGAAATTACAGGCTACATACATCAGGCACTTGATCAAGGTCAAGTCATTGGTGCCACCTTCATTGACCTGTCAAAGGCTTTCGATATGGTCAGCCATCCACTACTAATTGAACAGCTTGCTGATCTAGGGTTGTCCATTGGCACACTAAGGTGGTTTAATAGTTATCTCTCGACCACACTCAACAGGTTAAGTTTTGTAATGCCCTCTCCTCCAAACAGCCTGTTCATTCAAGTGTCCCCAAGGGTCAATTCTGGGGCCCCTGCTATTCAGCATCTTTCTGAACAAACTCCTGCCTCCTGTCATGAACTTATCCTCCTGTATGCAGATGATGTGGTAATTTTCTCAAGAACTCCGACCCCTCTCTCTTGGAGGCCACCTTCAGGAAAGTTTCATGGATGTGGAGACACAATTTGTTATGCAAAAACTAGTGCGAACTACAAGAAAACAAAGATTATGCTTTTCCATAGTATACATTATAAACATAAAAAGTAAACAGCTGACAGTCAGAAATAGTGCTGGTGTCACCTTAGACCAGATGCAGTCTTTCAAGTACCTTGGAGTGACCCTGGACAGTACTGTGTCTTTCTCCAGTCATATTGATATGATTACCAAAACTGTGAATATCCACATTGGCCTTCTGTATAGACATAAGCACTGCCTGACTCCCGAAGCACTTAAGCTTTCAATACAAATTGTGATTGCATCAATCATTGACTACGGATTGTTATCTACAGAGCTGCCTCTGTGTCTCCCTTACAGCGTGTTGACATTGCTCTGAACAAGTCCTGTAGATTACTGACTGGTGCTACCCCTGCACACACACCTGCAACTTCTATAAGCAGGCTAACTGGCTTAAACTTCTGGAAAGAATCACTTACCAAGCCTGTCTGGTAGTAAAAAGACATCCCTCGGTCTTATGGCTCCTTAGGTACAGAATCTCCTTAGACCAACCAGCAGCACTCATCACACCAGAAGCTCTGATAACTCCACTGTACTTGCCCCCACTGTTACACCTCTCAGGGCCAGTGGTCATTTGTAGTCAAGCTCCTAATTAATTCAACTCACTGGGCAGCAAAGTCACCAATTCAACTACTCTAGGCCTGTTCAAATGTAATCTTCATCATACCCTTGTGACTTGGGCATCATGTGACTGTTTCACTTAATTACCCCAAGCTGACACCCCTGTCTCCCTTCATTTCCATTTTCTCTGTTTCTATGCCTCTATCCACCTCCCATAATCCCCTACACCATTTTTCTCCTTCTTTTTTTTCACCTCACCCTTTCCTCTAAAGTCCTCTATCCCTCCACTAGCTCTCCAACTCTTCTGCCCCCTTCCTACTCTGCTGTCCACTAGCCCAGGTTCTGAATGTTTTCTGACCTCCCATCCCCCTACACCTAAACTACCTCTCTCTACACTTCGCAACCCCTCTCTTGTATGCTTATGTCAGTTTGTATCTTCATGCCTGCTACTTTTGAAACTCTTCTACTCAAATGACAAAGCTTAATTTTGCTGCATTATATTTCTCTGTATAACTGTGTCCGTGTACTCCACTATTTGTAAGATATTCCTTGTTTTTCATTCTATCTAACCTAGTTACTAGGTCTAGCCATACTGTTTCTTGTGTTAAGTTACCGAGTTGTGTAAACCAATTCCAGTGTTTTATTGTCTTTTTATGAACTTTCGATGTGGAACCTTTGTAAAAGAGCCAATGACTCAAAGGTGTTAATTCTGAATTTCCTCAGTGGCAACATAGCCTTGATGTACATGGTTTCCTATACACTGTTCTCTCTGAACCTGAGGGTCAACATGATGGATCTACAGTTCCTCCCAACCTAAAATTACTGTTACATCGACATCTTCCAACCCCCTCCCTGCAACAGGATTGGTGTTGTGGATTTCAGCCTCAGATTGGATATTTGGAAGAACTTTTTGGGAGGGGGAATCCTGCACTTTGTGATGTCACTCATCTCTTCAGCCCACCTCACAGAAATTGACATCCCCACTGTCCGTTCTTTCTGCTGACAGACTGGATTCAACTTTCCTTTACTTTTGCCCTCCTGAACCCTCCACATGGGGGCTGCATTTTACCTCCCTGACTTAAACATTCTCAACTCCAGTCAGAGCTGATTGGGGGTGCAGGACCCCGACAGGCAGTGCCAGGTTCCAGTGGTATCCCACTGTGGCTGGGTGCTGTAGTCACTGTGGGGGACCTTGCTGGTGAAATGTTGCTGTGGGGGCTAACTGGAAATAAAAGCCTAAAACTTGCAATTTAAGCTTTATCTGTCTCGATTTCCATGAGTGCGTTGTTCCTGTAACTGTCTGTGTCAGTAGAGTGGTCAGACAGCTACCATAGCTACACTGGTCTGCTTTTCTGGGTGTGTGCTCTATTTGTGTGTTTATTCTGTGTGCAGGGCAGTGGTGGATGGATGGGCTTACTGAATGATACATTGTGGAGGTAAGCAGAAACTGGGGAGCAGAATGTAAATATTGTAATGTGAACACACTGCCCCATTCTCAACGCTTACATTGGTTTCTGTCCATGTCACAATATACAGTATTTTTAAAACTGCCTTTTTAGTATTTAAAATCCTCCATTAATGTGCACTAATGGAGGATTTCAAAACTAAAGGACAGTTTGAAATGCTTTATATTCTGACATGAACAGAAAGCCAATGTAAGCAGACTATAGAAGGTGAACAAATTCAGAAATACTATCCCATTCCGTTCTCTGCTCTGTTGAGTGTTGCATGCCAACAATACAGAATAGAAGTCCCATTTCTATATGTCTGCTTGTTTCACTTACACTCCTAAAAGCTCATGGCAAAACCTCTCTTTTTCCCTTTGAGCTTGATTTTTCTTTCAACATTTTTTTAATTAAAAAAAAAAAATTCATATTGGCTACTAACAACGTTCTACTGTTTTCCTTCTTACACATATGTGAATTTTTTTTCTTTTGTGATATTTCCTGCAAATTGTTATAAATAGAATAAAATAGTAAATCATCAGTTATAAGGTTGTACTTCCCATCTAGGAATTCTTGTAACATCATAAACCACGAGAGGGAAGCTGAAGAATTGAAATGAAAACCCTAGTTATTGATGGTTTCCTATTAGTTATTTTATTTTTTAGACATACTCTATGGAATACTTTGAGCTTGAGGTGGCACTAGAACCCATAATCATCTGACCTTACATATCACAATACTGCTGACCTGATGTTAGGGCAATGGTATTATGACTTTTGAGTTCAGATTTATTGTATTCAGATATGTTTTATGTTTCTGATCATTCATGGAGAAACAACCTCCCAAGTATTACATGTAGCATAAATGATAGGCAGGTGTAAATTACAAGGATGGAATTCCATCAAAGGGTTCTGGAATCCTCAAAAACTTCAAAAGGAAAGCTCAGATACTTTGTTAATGTCCTGGAATCCCATGACGGAATTACAAGCCTTGTAATTTACAGCTGGATGATTTTTATTTTTATTTTGTGTAAATAATATAAGGCAAAATACTGTTAATAGGGTCTAAAACTATGAATGTACATATTACCTTTTCAATACAATGGAAATCAAACTGCCATTGTATACCCATGATATTCTCGAGTAAGTGTAGCTTCTTAGACAGATTGGGTAAAATTCTAAAAAGCATAATTCATGATTGACATCACAGCTGTGAATTGAGATTTCAGATGCCACACCTGTTAATTACAGCTACATAACAATTTATTAACACCAATTCACTGGCGATAATTTGCTCCCTTCAGAACTCAGGAAACATTCTAGGAAAGTTCACATTTCTCACTGCAAAGTGAGTTATCAATAGAGGGGTGTCCAAAAATATAACATTTTGCTGTGGTATTTCATATGTATGGGAGAGGAGTGAATCATCATGGAATGGATTGCTGGTAATGAACTGATGTGACACCATTAATTATGATAAAAATTATATGGGTTATCTACATTATAAGATATGACCACATATTATACAGAAATTAATTGGATTGCACTGTAAAAGAATGCTAAAAAGAAGGTGGCGTGAGGAGGGTGTATGAGTGTCTGTTGTGTTTAATTAAGCATCCATACTTTCTACTCCCTACTCAAGGCAAGGCAAATGTTTTGCTAGTTACTCAAGCATAGAGCTGTAAACCTGGAGATTCAGACACAAATCTAAAATTGCTATTTACTTACTGTGTAACACCAAGCAAGCCCTTTAAACTCTCTGAGCTTTTTAAAGGAGCAGTCAGCACTAAAATCCACACTCAAATGTGTGTAAAATCACTTTCTTTTGCATATTGTTTACTGCACTAGTAGATTGTATCAGACTGATTCTGCTGACATCAAGCTGACATTTTCTGTAACTACAAATCCCAGAATCCACTGCAGCTGATATCAGAGCAGGGCTGCAACAGTGTAAGATTCAATAGTTTGTAGTGCATGCAAGCTTTATAAGCTCCAGTCTGATGTTTGCTGGTTCCGCTATTTCTTGGAACTAAATACAGTCCTCTGTGACTGTACTTTGCTCAAGGAGGACAGTGAGACCAGTAAACAAAAGATCAGAACTTATAAAAACTCTAACATGCATTGCAGACTATTGATTCTCCAACTTTTTTATTTAATGTATTTTATTAGTTAACAAAACATAACAGCGTAAAAGGAAAGTTATGACAAAGAAGTATCACAATTATACAAGTATGTAAAGTTCCAGGAAGTAAGAAGGAAAAATAAAACCCCACATACCCCATGGTCAAACAGTTCTAAAATTAGATTTAATAATTTTAACCCTTCCCCTTTAACTCCCCTCCCATGCTGTGGTGCATAATAGTTCCGTACATATATAGCCATGCTGATTAACCAGGTGAAAAGAACACATATTGGGTCGTCATCATGAGAAGCAAGACCACAGTAGAGAACAAAAGACTGACCCAAGCTTACAGTGACGTTTCTCCCTTCCAAACATAGTGTAGGAAGAGATAATGGAGTAGAAAATGAAGAGAACAGAGACATGAATACATTTAGATATGGATACTGAGAGACATAGAGGAGCCTGCAGCCCATTATAAATCTAGACATCATTTGAAATAAAGGGTATACAACTTTTCCATTTTGTGAAGGAAGGCGAAGTCAATTCACTTGAGCTATCAAATTCTCAACAGAAGTGCAAAGAAAAGCTCATGTAGCCACTCCGTATAAGTTAAAACAGTTTGGTCTTTCCAATGTCTAAGTACTAACTTTTAACCGCCATTGATATTAATGCCAGATGAAATCTCTTTTCCTTCACTTGAATTTCAGAGTAGTCACCAAAGATACAAGTTTGGGAGAGAATAATCCTACAATCCCAACATTGGATCAAGAGTAGCTTCTATTTGTTTCCATAAAGGGATACTGATTCACATGACCAGAGAATATGTAGCAAGGCCCTCCCTTTGCTACATCTGGAACATGTTGACGAAGATATCGTTTCATTTGTACAAGTTTAACGAGATATAATAAATGTTATTCAAGATACAGTATTGTGTGACCCTATATCTATCTTGAGTATGATAAATAAATAGGTCTCTCCATATGTTTCGCCAATTAATCTCTTCGTTTGGATACAGACTTTGCCAGATGTTTGGGCCGATGCCTGGAGGAGCCACTGGGAGCGTATGAAGCAAGTTATACAGCTTAGAGATACTATGCGGTTTATTAACTGTTATGGAGACTTGGTAGAAAAAGTCAGGAGGTAGGAGGTTTTGCCATTGCATCCAAATCTTCTACTTAGAAGATGCCTTAGCTGAAAAACTTTGAAGACCACTGCTGTTGGCCATTTAAATTTTGCTAAAGTCTCTTCTATAGTTAGAATGCAATCTGGTGAGTAAAATTCGCTCACCTTACATCCAGAGAGAGGACGGTAACCAGTTTCCAGTTGTCATAGTGTTGCCTATCTGAAGGTTTGGGTTTGAACAAATAGGCTGGGAGAAATCCAGAGATGGGAAATCTTGAAATACTAAACAGCTGAGAAACAACCCTGAGAAGAGACCCCAAGCGGTAAAGGCAGGCGTTATAGGAATGTTTTCCCAGGAATGTAGAAGAGGGCCATTGGAGCAATATTATGGATATTCAGGAGATCTAATTGGCCTGCAACCATATTGGCTTATACCCTTGGTGAGCCGAGACTCGGTGAAGATAGCCATTTTCCACACTTATTCAAATGCGAAGCCCAATAATAAAAAGGAAATTAGGAGACGAAGCCCCCAAAGTCTTTCGGCTGGGATAATTTATGATAAGACTTTCTGACAGATTTATTACTCCAAATAAATGAATTTATTCCAGAGTGAATCGCTGAAAATAGGATACAGGTAACCATATATTCAGCATGTTTAGGGGATAAAAGATTCTGGGTATCACGTTCATTTAATAGTACTAATTCTCCCCAACGATAAGGAAGTTTAGACCATCTGGTTAAATCTTGCTGAATATCACGCCATAAGTCTTCCAAATTTAGCTTCACGACAAAGATGAATTAAGAGTGATGTGGATCCCTAAATACTTAATGGAGCATAGTCCATTTCATCCCAAAATGAGCAAAACTTGAACTATGAGCAAGATGGTTAAGAGGAAAATCTCAGTTTTGCTAACATTGAGTTTATAATTTGAGTATTTACTGAAATCTTCAATTATTGCAAGGCAGCTTCAATGAGGGAACTGGATTTGAAAGATGAAGAAACAGGTCATCAGCAAACACTGAGATTTTCGTAGTATTATTAACTATCGAATACCTGCTATTAGTGGAATAGGTTTAAACACCTGAGGAGGGCTCAAGATATAAGTTAAATAGAAGGGGTGAGGTGGGCAGCCCTGTCATGTGCCTGATGTGAGGGGAAAAAGTTTGATAAAATCCCATTGCAATACAATCTAGCTCTAGGAGAAGAGTACAACATTTGCACCTATTTTATGAATAGAGGGAAAACCCATAATTTGCAGTGTTGCCCAGAGAAATGTCCAGTCCACCTGTCAAATGCCTTTTCTGCATCCAGGAAACTAGGACCATTGGGGTAAGGGATGATTTGGCTGTGCTAATGACATACTGAAGTTTCGGTGGTGATCTGCTGGGGTCCTATTAGCAACAAACCTATTTGTTCTGGGCTAGTAAAGGATCCAGACCTGCTCGATCCTCTTAGCCAATATTTTGGCTAAAATTTTAATATCACAGTTTAATAATGAAATGGGGTGGTAACTAGATGGAAGGTGTGCAGGTTTACCTGGTTTAAGAAGGAGAGTAATGAGGCCTCTAAAAGTGTTGGGTCCTCACGTATTCCCTGAGAGCAGATATTGATACAGGCGAAGCAAACCCGGTGCCAAGTCCTTAGCAAATTGTTTATAAAAATTTGAGGATAGCCATCGGGTCTGGAAGCTTTGTCTGGAGCCAAATCTTTAATAGCTGCCAATAGCTCGAGGATGGAAATAGGGAGGTCAGTGCTAACTGTTGATTGGGAGTAATCAAGGTAAAGGAATAGATGCTAGATAGTTTAGCATCTCCTCCAAAGAAGGGAGTGGGGGTGACTTTATTGTATAATGAAGAAAAGTAGAGCCTGAGCACCGATACCACCTCCTGGGGCCGAGTTCTAACTTCCCCAGTATGATCTTCAATTGAGTTTATTAATCTAGGGTCTCAATTTCCTTAGCCTCAGGGCTAGGAGATGGCTAGCCTTTTCAGCCATGTTCAACGTACTTTGCCGAGTTTTCAAAATAGCAAATTCAGCCCTTTCTTGAAGTAAAAGGAGTATTGATTCCTTAAGGACAAAAGGGCTTCCAGAGTGTCGGATGTGGGCGAAGAAGAGAGGAATGTTCCAGTGTTTTAATTCTAACCAGGAGTCGGCAGCCTTAGCCTCATTCTTTCTCTTACGGGTGGAGGCCAGGCAGATAAATTCGTCTCAAATAACATTTTAAGCGCACACCATTACGTGATCGACTCGTGCGACTGAATCTTGATTAAAAGTAAAAGATTGAATCAGGTCCGATATTCTAGTGACAATATAATCCTCCTTAAAGTTGGTTATTCAGCCAGAGTAGATCTCTGTGAAGGTTAGTATCAAGCACCGTGGCCACCCAGGCTGGTGCATGATCCGATATGACTATAGCTTCTATACGAGTCACACATGCCTTGCATAAGAGTATTGCTAAATAGTATATAATCCAGCCTGGACCACGTGGAATGCACCATGGATTGGAAGGTAAAGTGGTGAGCTACTGGATTTTGTAATCTCCGTGGGTCACATAGTCCAAGTGAGTCTATAAAGTCTGCGAGCACCTTTTGGGCAGCAGATAAAGGTTTGAGTAAGGGACTAGATCTATCTAGATCCTGTGTGGGTGGCAAGTTCAGTCTCCTCCAAGTATTATCGGTATTGACATAAAAGTTCTCAGCTTATCTATTAAGGTTATAAACAAATCTGATCCTCCCCAATAGGGCCATAGATGCTTCCTAGGACCACCTCAGTGCGGTCTCAGGTACCATTTACTATCGTGTATCTACCTGCAGGGTCTACAATAACATTTTTGGCTTGAAAAGCTATAGAGTGGTGTATAAGAATGGCTGTTCCCCTGCATTAGATGACCACGCCGAGGCAAAGACTTGCCCAATTCCTCTTCTCATGAAGCCAGTGGCCTCGTTCTGTAAAGGTGAGTCTCCTGAATAAAGAAGATCCTTGCTTGCAATAAATCCAAGTGCTTTAGTATTTGTAGTTTCTTAATGGGCGTCGAGCTCCTCTTATGTTTCATGTAATAAACTTAATGAGGTTATGTGCCATTCGTTTTAACACATCCCATAGCTACTATTCTAAAGAATCCTAGAATATGCCACAGTTCCCCTTCCCCATAACTATAACAATACCACAGAATGTTGCTGGAATAAATCCTAGCTTTATAATTTACTGACAGGCAACCATAAGAGTGAAAATACCTAACACCCCAGAAATCCCCTGAAATCAAAGTTGCAACATCTCCTGAAATTACTCTAAAGTATCTACCCCTCCCCCAAATTCTACCCACTGATAACTATATACAATTAACATACAAAACCTGGATCCCTGCAACGAGAAACTGTTAATATCTACTCCCATTACCCTTTCTTTTAGTGCCCTAGCATACCTCGCCCCATAGGTACAGTTGAAAACCATCGGAGGTAGCATTCAGGCTAAAAGTGATCAAATACTGCAACACCATAATGTCCGTCCCATAAATCGTGGAAGGTTGCAATGCTACCCTCATTGTGAAAAGGAAGATACTTCCTCCTATGAGGAGAGCTAGGATGATCCCCTTTTCTCCAGTGCGTGCGGTTGGACATGGCCAGCACTATTCCATCCCCACCCCACCCCGAACCGCGTAAAGACCGTCCAGTCGTTGGAGAGAGGAGAACAAAAAAGGGGAAGGGGGCGTGTATAGGATCTACTTTGTTTCTCACTATACACCCCTCCTTCCTCCTCCCTCCCCCATTCAACATTTATTTTAGTCTTATTCAGTCCAAAAGTTGAATAGGAGTCGATCCATAAGCAAGCCTCAGATTTACAAGGCTGTGCCTACTATTATCCTGGTTGAGTTGTGCAGATGTAGCAGGGCAAAGTAGATAGGTCCTTCAAATTGTAGGTGGTGTTTCCTTGGGGATTGAGTTTATAGGGACTAACAGCGTGATGGTGCAGCATACAAACAAGACCCACGGGAACATATGGCGCAGAGTATGGGGACCTGCCTCCAAACACACCGGACTTGCCAGGACCAAGTAAGCCACTGCTCGACAGTCTCTCGGACCTGGATCCATCCGGATAATCAGAACAGGCAGCATGGAATTATCCTGGGGCTATCTTCTTCTCCTGAGACATTCAGGTAGATAGAGCTGACATTTAAAGGGATCGGGTAAATAAATAGCGATGTAGCCTAACAAAATCTTGAACACACGCGGGTTGAGACTCTTTGTAGATCTGGAGCTTGAAAGTTCCTTAACCACTTGATGCCATCGTCTCATGAAGCCTTAAATAGGACGGTAGCATCTGGGCTAAGTCTTCCTGGGCATGGGAGACTGCCTCATATGAATGCCATTTTCCTCTAGCGAAACCTGAAGGCGTGCAGGGTATAACATTCTAAATTTAATGCCCGCAGCTATCAGCTTGGTAACAACAGAATGAAAGGTGGCCCTCCGTTGGCGGGTTTCCAATGGCAAGTCTTGAGTTAGTCGTAACTTTTTCCCTCCCAAGTGATGGATTGCATGTCCTTTACTTTTGAAAGTATGTGCTGACGCTCCAAATAATTCAGCATTCTAATAATTATGGGTCTGGGGGCTGATGCTTCAGGTTTTGGTCATAACGATCTATGAGCCCTTTCAATTATATACGTGTGAGGTTATGAGGTGAAGGGCCTACAATCTTGAGAGCAGGGACTGGATAAAGATGATGGGGAGGAACCTTCCACCCCTCTGGGAGGCCATGAATTAAGATGTTATTTTGCCTGCAACGCCTTCCAGGTCTTCTGTTTTGCTGCAATTTGGCGACTTGCTGCCTCAGTTTAACCAACTCGGGGTCAGTTTATCCGCCAGGACTCCAGTGAACAGGTGCAGGCCTCGTTGTCTGTTAGTCTCTGCCTTACACTGGACATCTCTCTGGAGACTCTTTAGCTCGGATGTTAATTCTGATAAAGATTCTTTAAAGAGATGCATCTCTTCAAAAAGCGCTCCTCTGACAGAGGAGTCGACGTGAGAGAGCCATCAGTTGCTTGGCTGATGATGTCTGAGACTGTTGCTTTGCCTTCTTGGCTTGCTTATCTGGAGAGACCGGAGGAGTGTGTTTAGGCAGGGCCGCCTTCATCTCTAAGTCCATGTTTGGGCTTTTTTTTCTTCTTTTTCTTCCTCCTTTTGCCAGCAATGACGTCGAGTCTCCCAAATGCCTTCCTAGTTAAATAATAGTACTGGTGAGCAGGTAGGCAGTTCGATCTAGAATCCTATATAATTGTTAAAAATATCGGAGGTGGAGCGGGAGCCTGGAGGACCTGCTGTTAACCCGCCAGATGCATCACGTGATCTCCCATTGATTCTCCAACTTATTCAGCCCTGATCTGATGTCAGCTGTGGGGATTCTGGGATTTGTAGCTATAGAAAATGTCAGCTTGGAAGACAGCAGAATCAGTCTTATACAATCTACTATACTATAGTAAGCAGTAAGTAAAAGAAACAAAATGTTTTTGCACACAAAGTGCAATTTGGACAGCCACACACCTGAGTGTGAGGCTCTTAGTGCTGACTGTTCCCTTTAATCTATTGTTATGCTGTTTGATTCTCCTCTGTGCCAAGAATGGAAACTAAATCACTCCTTTCCTTCCATGTTTTGAATCATAAACCATGTTATGATATTGTTTGTATGAAGAACATTCTATAAAAACTAAATTCCTACCTCTTCTTTCTTTTAAAAGTAGCTCTTGGGCTGCTTATCTCTGTAAAGGCTTCACCTGGATCCTGTTTCATTGAACAAGCACTGAAAACTAGAAATATCTTTAAAAAATCCTTATTGACAAATATAAAACTATAGGCGAGTGCTGCAAGGGTTAAAGAAAAATTATTTTCTATTTTTACACTTGAATCTGCTTTTGTCAGGCTATTTCCACTAGGGACACCCATTCTATTACTTGTCCTCCTACTTAACATTCATCCATGTCTGTGTGTACCCTCAGAGTGTGCTGAAATGCTATACCGCAAAATTATTGTGTAGTTGTGTGAGTGACTGATTACGTAACTTGTAATGTAAAGTATGCTGCTTACCATTTTAATGCAGGCCAGATTGGAAAGAAAAGATATCTTAATTGTGAATCCATATATAAATAATGGTTTAATAATTAAAAATAATAACTGAGTTGTGAAAAGCAATGTGGTCTAGCGGTTTAGTGCACTGATCAGTGAAACATTATCACAGGTTAGAATTCCTCCACTGCCAGTGACTCATTGGGTGTATTTAACCTCTTAAAGTTTTAGCCCTTCTGTGTCCTTAAAAATGGGCAGAAGCAGGAACTCAATAAAGACAAGATGTTTAAAAAATAATTCTGATTTCTTCCTCTAGAACAGTGGTTGTCAACCTTTTTTTTGGTCAGGGAACCCCTAGCCAGCCATTAACTCCATTTGGGACCCCTACCAAAAGTCAAGTGCTTTGTACTGCCTATATATGTATGTATGTATTTTATTTATATGTGTGTGTGTGTGTGTGTGTGTGTGTGTGTGTGTATGTGTATGTGTGTGTGTGTGTGTGTATATGTATGTGTGTGTATATATGTGTGTGTGTATATATGTGTGTGTGTGTGTGTGTGTGTGTGTGTGTGTGTGTGTGTGTATATATATCTAGCTATATATGTATATATACATACAGATATATATATTACCCTCTCCTACACTCAGCTTGTTGCCACTGATAGGCTCCTGTGTGACAGGAGAGCATGCAGCTGCTGCATGGCTAAGTAATCAGTGATCAGTGAGTGATTTACGTAAGTGCAGCTCAAAACAGTAGTGGAGCATGTGCTATTGAACTGGGAATCTTCTTTGTTTTTTTATTTTAAAAGAAGCGTGATAACAGCTACTGGATGAATTAGATGTAGCAAACATTGGGATTTTAAACTCATTATTAAATTAGAATTACCACATAGTTAAATTGACCCTACTGAAGTATTAGACCACAACGGACTTCCTAAAGCGAGAGGCAAGAGCAGAGAGGGAGAGGAGGCGAGGGCAGCCAGAGGAAACAAATGAGCTAGGTGCATAAAGGTTAGGGTAATCATAGTATGCAGCTTGTGATTATTCCTTCCTGTATTGCAATCGTGGGACTGATTACAATTACAGTATATACTGCGAATGAGCTGAATAGGGAGGTGAATGTGGGAGGCAAAGAGATGAAAGAGAGAGACAGTCAGCGAGTGAGTCGATCACAAATGTATTAGTTCTCAATTACCAGCTTGCTCATGATTGAAATTATTATGGCAATTGTAAAATGTGAAAAATACCGTGATTCATGTTTGACTTTACTGCCTATTCCATTGGACCCCCTGGAATGTGCTCGTGGACCCCTTTTAGCCATGGATCTCGGTTGACAACCCTGTTCTAGAATACCTTTAGGCAATGGAAGACATTATACTCAATTAATTAAGAGATAATAGGCTCAATTTCAGAGGCCCTTAAATGAGTCACAGTTTGCAGTGATCTCGTGGTGGTAAACTCTTGGCTGTGTCAGGGACCCTGCACCCTATTTTATAAAAATGGGGTCCCTGAACTAAAAGTCCCATGAGTTGCCTTACAACTGCAAGGAAGCATTAAACATGTGGTGTACCTGAGGGATTTGACAGAGGGCTCATCATGGCCCCCACCCAGTGCAAGCCAAAAGAAACTACGGAGGTTGGGGTAACTGTGCCTGGAAGGTGGGGACCGGGGTGGCTGGAGCAGTAGTGGTGCCATGGAGGGTGATGGGAGCATGACAGCAGGGAGGGACATGAGGAGGCACCCAGTGGCAGTGATGGTGGCATGACATGGAGCCGATTGGGCTGAGTGTGGGAATGGCACGGCCAGACCATCCTGGCCCAGACCTGAGTTGACAACAGCCCTGGCTCCTGCCCCACAGGACCAACAGTCCCTGTCAGTGTAGTCAGGCATCTGTTGGCCACCATGAGGGCTGTGTACCTGGGGAGTGTCGCAGTGTCTGGAGCATGTCCCTGTCAACCAAATGTATCCTGCAACTGGTGTCCACTGCCACCCACTGCATGTAGGGGACCATGGGTCCTGTGAGGCAGGTGCCCAAGCAGTTGACAACTGGGGTCAGGATCATAATGGTCCAGCAATGCCACTCCCTACCTGGCCTGACTGGCTCCATACCATATCACAGGGCACCTCTACTGGATGCCTTCTCACCCCCTCCCATTGCTGCCATGCCCCATCACCAGTCATGGCACCAGCACTGCTCCTGTGGCCCCTGGTCCCCACCTTCAGATTCCCACCACCAGGCAGCAGTGTAGGGCCCTTAGACCAGTTCCTGGCTGGTTTAACTTGAGCCCTCTTGCAACCATGGCAGGGCTTCTGAAATTGCAATTAAGGGGATGGTGCACCTGCTGTGGCAAAAGCCCCTTTATGATCTGGTTACAAGTGCTTCTGCAAGCTAAGGTGGTACAGCGCAGCTTTGTTACATAGCATCCCGATTTTGGCTACAGCCTGCATTTAAAAATCGGGACTGATGCAAACTTTGACACACGTGCCACTTGCATTGCAGCCATTTGGTACTGTCACATTGTGTCAAAGTTTTTGATCTAGAAACCATGCCCAATACAATATGTTCATTCAAGAGTTCTAGTGAAATTTAATCTATACATGTAGTAACACAGTTACTACTGCACCTTAAGCAAGATGCTGCATACAGAAACAAACCCTGTATTCCTCCTTCCTCATTAAGTGACTGTTCTCAAACTGATCCTTCTGTTTTCTGATTATTGGGATGTGGTATACAGTACAGTCACTAAGACACCACTAGCTTAGCTGGACATGCTCCTCTTAATCTTTCTGTCACTTTTCCAAAATTGTCCTCTCCGCATTTACCACTGCTTCTACTTTGAGCTCTTCTTCCTCTCCTTTAAAAACACATGCCTTCTCAACCCTGCCACCTTTGTATATAAATTATGGTTTTCTATTGTTCTCTGCTATCTCTCTTCCTTCCTCTCCCTCCTTTCTCTACCTACTTGCTCAGCACTCAGGTACTCTTAACTCCAAATCCTTTAAAAATCCTTATCAGATCCTCTGCTGGACACACTATATTTCAGAGTCTCCTATCTCTGAATAACCATGCTATCAATTACCTTCTCTTCCTCTTCTTTCTTTATGAAAGCACACTCTACAAGTTCACAGTCCATTCCTGCTCCTGTACCTGGCCCCTCTTCTCCTCATGTGTTCTATGCCTGATGTCTGTCACTCTTTTGATTCCTCTCTCTCAGCAGTGCAGACAACCTGCTGTCAAGCGATTTACTGACAAGAAATAACACAGCTTAAACACAAAAGTAGCAAAAGCACTCTGGAAGACCAGGTACAGTATATTCTGGTCACTGAAACTTCATTGTAATTACAGGACAAACTGCAGAGTAGCACTGGGAAAGCACTGTGGTGCTCAGAAAATTCATGGCATAAAATGCTTAACAATTCTTAGCACCCAAATGGTAAAACTGACTGAAATCAAAAATATTGTTTAAAGAGCTATTGATGCCTCAAATAAATATTTGAGAAACATAACATTTAAATGTTCAATTCAGCTTGTGTTCCACATATATTCTATAGAGTTGTATTCCCTTTATTTATTACTGAGGAAATTTGTATGAATATATGATCTTTATCCTTACAGTTCATCTGCCTCTACAACTTACCCCTACTTCAAGTCATAGTCTTCTGTTGTGACATCAGTCTGTTGCCATGGGGTAACTGTGATGTCACAAGGAGTCGTTATTACCTCAGGTAGGGGAGAAAGCAGCAAGAACAGATGAAATCTTCAAGAGCAAAGATTCTATTTTCATACAAATGACCTTAGTAATAAATAACGGGAGGAGAAATAATTAACTAATGTGAAATATGGTACATGCTGAACTTTGCCTGCATATTGTATTTTCTTAAAGTTCTCCTGAAGGCGTCAGCTGCTCTTAGAGCTTACCACATTTATTTAAGTAGCATGGCCAAGCAGTGTGCACTGCTGATCAATATGAAGAAAAAACATAGATCAAGGCAAATGTACCATGCTGGCAGTGGACTGATGACATCATGGGTCTGAAATGCTTAAAGTTTTGCCTAGTGGCAGCTTGGCTTCATCAGGTTCACTTGCCCTATGGATATTTCCTCATGATGAACAGCACACTATTTGGCAATGCTGCTACTATTGTTTTATTACTATCTTTTTTTCCCATTTCTGTGCTAGAACTGTTGTCTGATTTATCACTGAGATTTCAGTGGTTAATTATTCTCATTTGCCTTATGCTGATTGTTTGTTATACGTGTATTAACAATGTATTTGTTTTGTAATGGTTTTTATGTGCAACTCTGTATTTAAATGAAAAAGGACCATCTTATAAATAGGACCTCTGTCCTAATGATGTGATTTTCCACCATATCCTATATAAAACAAGAATTTGTCAATGCTGATTGCATTGGTCTGTTGAGCTCACTCATTGGCCTTCTGTCAGTGGTTCAGTCTGTTTGTCCCGGTGCTGCAGCTGCTCTTTAGTACTGGGCTGCCTGCATTGGCACCTTGTTCTGCCCAGGAAGAAATCTGCAGCTGTCCCGACAGAGCTCCATTGAGGTCGCTCACTCCCCTGTCTCACTCACTCATTCTGGTTCTCCTGGTGCTGCAGGCTGCCCTTTGTACTGGGCTCCTGCCTCTGTTGGTGCCTTTTCTGCCCACAAAGAAATCTGCAGCAGTCCCAACAAAGCTCCGTTGAGCTCGCTCACCCCCTTCTCACTTGCTCATCTGCGTTGCTGGTGCGCAGGCTGCCCTTTTCTACTGGGCTCCTGCTCATGCTAGGCTCTCTTATGCCCACAAAGAAATTTGCAGCAGTTACAACACAGCTCCGTTGAGCTTGCTCACGTGCTCATTCTCATTTTCCTGCCACTGCAGGCTGCCCTTTGTACTGGGCCCTGTGTGCATTGCTGCCTTTTTCTGCCCACAAACAAATCTGCAGAAGTCCCAACAGAGTCTGCTGGAGCTCACTGACCCCCCCACTTGCTCGCTCTGGTGTCTCTGGCACTGCAGGCTGCCCTATTGTACTGGGCTCCTGCCTGCACTGGTGGCTTTTCTGGCCAGAAAGAAATCTGAAGCAGTCCCAACACAGCTCCATTGAGCTCGCTCCTCCCCCCTCTGTCACTCATGAATTCTGTTTCTGCCGCGCTGCAAGCTGGCCTTTGTACTGGGCTCCTGCCTGCATTGCTGCATTTTCTGCCCACAAAAATCCGCAGCAGTCACAATAGACTTCCGTTGAGCTTGCTTACTACCACTCTCTCACTCGCTCGTTCCGTTTCTCTTGATGCTGCAGACTGCACTTTTGTATGGGGCTCCTGGCTGCGTTGGCATCTTTGTCTGTCCACAAGAAATCTGCAGCAGTCCCGACAGAGCTCCGTTGAGGTCACTCAGTCTTCCTCTCTCACGTGCTCATTCTGTTTGTCCTGGTACTGCAAGCTACCCTTTTGTATAGGGCTCCTGCCTGCATTGGCGCCTTTTTCTGCCCACAAAGAAATCATAGCAGTCCTGCTAGAGCTCCGTTGAGCTCACTAAGTCCCCTGTCTCACTTGCTCATACTGTTTCTCCCACTGCTGCAGGCTGGCCTTGTACTGGGCCCTGCCTGCATTGATGCCTTTTTCTGCCCACAAAGAAATCTGCAGCAGTCCTGACAGTGCTCGGTGACTTCACTCACTCCCCTCCCTCACTTGCTCTCTTGTTCTGTTTCTCCCAGTGCTGCAGGCTGCCCTTTTATACTGGGCTCTTGTGCTGGGGCCTTTGTCTGCCAACAAACAAATCTGCAGCAGTCTGACAGAGCTCAGTTGAGCTCGATCACTCCCCTCTCACTCAGTCGATCTTAATCTGTCCCAAACACTGATTTCCAGAGTGACTGTGCTATTCTCCAGCAGGAGTGCAAAAACATATTTTAGCCAGGATGTGAAAAATGACAGCTATAGTGTTCATAAAGAGGTGTGAAAAATGCCACTGTTGGAAATATGGCATGACAATATTACAATTTTGCGAAGTTACAAGTGCGTGGAAGCAGTTCAATGCATGCTTGCAGCACAGTCATGTTATGGAGTTTCGTCACCGAATTTTCAACATAGGGATTTTAGGACCTCTGCTCATGAACAGTGCCATTGTCATTTTCTTAATCTGTCCCAAACACTGATTTCCCACAGTGACCACGTTATTCTGCTCGAACTGTGAAGACACATTTCAGCCAGGATGTGAAAAATGACAGCTGTACAGCTTGTAAGGAGGTGTGAAAAATGCCACTGTTGAAAATCTGGTGTGACAATATTACAAATCTGCGAAGTTACAAGGGTGCGTGGGAAGTCGCAATGCACACTTGTAACTCAGTCAATTGATGGGCTATCATCACCAAATTTTCAACATAGGCATTTTAGGATCTCTGCTCATGAACAGTATCATTGTCATTTTCTTAATCTGTTCTGAACAGTGATTTCCCACAGCAACCGCTCTATTCTGCACCAGAAGTGCGAAAACACATTTGGCCAGGATGGGAAAAATGACAGCTGTACTGTTCATAAGTAGGTGTGGGGAAAATAGCAATGTTGAAAATCTGGAGTAGTATTATAAATTCGCGAGGTTACAGGCGTTCGTACTATACTAAGCAATGCACGCTTGTAACACTGATCATTTAATCAGTATCATTACCAAATTTTCAACATAGGCATTTTAGGACCTCTACTCATGAACAGTGTCACTGTCATTTTCTTAATCTGTCCTGAACACTGATTTCCCACAGTGACCATGCTATTCTGCGCGGAAGTGCGAAAACACATTTCAGCCAGGATATGAACAATGACTGCTATACTGCTCACAAGGAGGTGTGACAAAGTCCCAATGTTGAAAATCTGGCATCAAATATTGCAAATTCGTGAAGTTAAGAGCGTGAGTAACAACTGCGCCGCGCACACTCGTAAAACAGTCATTTTTGGATTTTTCCACCAAATTTGCAACATAGGTTTTTGAGAGCCCACCTCATGAACACTGGCACTGTTGTTTCATTAATCGGCCCCAAAAGGTGATTCTGTGCAGTGACCAGGAAATCACCTTTGAGCCGATTAACGCCATGACAGTTCAAGAATTCATGAGGAGGGGTCCCAAAAACCCTATGTTGAAAATTTGGTGCCAAAATTCAAAAATGCCTGAGATATCCATCAAAGTGAAAAACGATTTATTCCATTATACAGCTTACCGGCATTTCCTCAGTTCGCGGTCAGCTTTGAAGAGTGCAGATGTGTTCGGTCCACGAAGTTCATCGTGCGGACTCCAGAGGTAAGTATGGGTGTGGGGAGGCAGGAGTGCGCAGTGGGTGGGTGGGTGCGGGTTGCGGGTGGGGGCATGGAGATCTCTGAGGCGGTTTCCATTTTACAGGGGTTAAAAAAAAAAAAAAAGGCGTCGCTGGACGTTTTTTTTACAGGAGCATGTGGCACACTGGGTGGGCTCCCAGTGCGCCATTGAGTCTTGTTTAGGGGCAGCTGTAGCTGACTGGGGATTGGGCACCCCATCGGCAAACAAAAAAGGGGCATGTGACACACTGGGGTGGGCTCCCAGCATGCCACCAGAGTCTTGCTTTGGGGAGGCAGCTGTAGCCGACTGGGATTGGGCACCCTGTTGGCAAACAACAAAGGGGGATTCCTTTCTGCCTACGAGGATTGGGCACCCTTGTCGACCGAACAATAAAACTGGGGGTTACATTATGCCAGCAGGAATGGCTCCCCTGTCAGCAAATAAACATGGTGGGGGGTAATATTGTTTGTGAATATGGCGGCAAGCTGCTGCCATGTTCACAAACAATATCAGGAGTTCCTACATCCCGCCTGCAATGATGGGTCACTCCTCTTTGCAGCGGATAACTGATGCTGCAATGATGAGGCTGCCCCTGATTGCAGCGGCTGATTTTTTTTTAGAAGGTTGTGGCATGCTGGCTGAACTAGTGTCAGCAGCAGTGTGCCACAGCATTGAGGAACTTAGGATAAGCTTTTGCAGGCTGTGGGGCATTTGGCGACAACAGTGCCATGCCTCCACAACCTGCTTGAGGAGAAAGTTGTTGCAACATGTTTCTTGCGCATGCACGCAATCAACATAATAAAGCTTTTACTACTACTACCACAACTTCAACAGGGTGTCTAGTGAGGAATGAAATACTGGGGTTTGTTGGGTTAGACAGGCCCACTTATCTTAAAAATATGCACTTGATTTTGAAAATATACTTTGCACTTGAGTGCTGTTCTGGTTTTGTGATTAAGGACTCTTGCTAATTCCTTGGCACCCTTCACTAACTCTCCTGTCTGCCTGCTTTAATCTGTGGCACCCCATTTCTGGTCTCTCTGGATGGTTATTAGAGTGCTTTACCCTGTTTGTTTTCATTCCATTATTTCACACTTTTACTATTTTACATTTTGCAACAAAGTACTTATGTGCCTTAATTTTTTTGTATTTGCATTTTGATATACTGTATTACTAAATTTGTATCTTTCTCATTGTCTAACTTGTATTGCTGTATAATTAACTGGTGACCCCCGTTATCAACTCATTTCAGTCTTTAAAGTCATATCAACCATGAGTTGATACTAAAAAGCTTCGTATCAACCATTGAGGTTTGATACGACTTTTTACAGTCTCAAGGCCGAGAAGCCTGCAGCGGTCCATACCAAACTAAATACAGTAGGCATCAACAGTGAGTTTGTTCTCTGACCACAAATTCTCACTCATAGCATAACTTCAACGTTAACAGAAGCATACAGGGCTAAGTAACAAATCGTAACCATTTTGTTATTGAGACATGTAGTATTTACCAGCAGGAATCTCTTCAGTAAAAGCATACTTTCCGACTACCATTATTGTTTTCACAGGCAGCTTGAACTTTCACCTCAGTTCCACAGCGACTGTAATGACCTGACCCATCGAGATGACAAAACAACACACGCACACTGAAGCTAAAGAAATTAGGCAAACAATGTAAATAACTAGACAAAAGTTGTTTTTTTTTAATTTTATATTTTTTACTTCATTCCTAAGATCCTGATTTACTTTACCAGACGACGGACTGACCATAACATAAGGTAGTCTTTTTTTTTTTTACCAGTTATTATAAAAATAAAACATATGTAAGTGGTTGTCATGGTTTTTTTTTTATTTACACCCTTGGTGTGTGATCATAGTGAAACCTCTCAGTCTGCTATTGAGGTTTCTCTATTATCATACAATAACAAAATATAAAAAAAAAACTGCATATCAACCTCCTACATATGCATTATTCTATATATATATTGCCTAATATGAATTCTGTATATCACTCTTTGTAGTTTTGAATATTTGTCAAATTTGTATTTCTGTAAATGTTATACAGTCCTCCCTTTCACCCAGGTCAAACCCAGGAACTATCTATGGGTCAGTGTAATCTCCCTGATTTATTTATTTTTGTACTTGAGCCCAGATATTCAAAGAGTTAGCGTAGGCGCAACAGTGTTACACCATGCACAACCCACTGATGTGCCCCAGTGCGATATTTAAAAGGAAAAGTGCGCACAAATCCCAATGCGGGCGCATCAGTAATGTATGCAGGCACAGGTAGGGGCGTGCCGCCGCAACCTGCGCCGATATTCAGCGGGATGTGCAGGTCGTGCATCGAACCCCTACCTGCCCTACTAAAGATCGCCCCAAAAGGAACAAGTGATGGCCACCCACAGGTGACTGCTGCATTGCAGGCGCAACACAGCAGCTGCCACCTGGTGTGTCACTATTCCCTATAACTAATTAGTGCCCCCAATCACAGGCATCATTCATCACCCCCCAAGTCCGATATCCTGGTGATCTAGCGTGCCCCACCCCTCCCCATCAGCGGCGGGTGCGCACCCACCACCTGCGCCCACCTCCCGCCAACTGACAGCTCGGTAGGGCTGCATGCCCGTGGTTCAGAGCATGAGCCAATGGGCATGCCAACCATCTCCCTCTCAGTCCAGATATGTGAATAGATTCATTCATATCTGGACTCAATGTATCTGATGTCGAGCTACCGCCCATTGGTCATGCTCTGAACCAATGGGCGTACAGCCCTACAAGCTGTCAGTCAGCGGGGCGTGGCAGCAGGCAGGCTGGGTGCTGCCGCCCTCCGGCTGACCCGGGGGCGGGGTGGTGGGGCTCAGTGGGCGGGTGGGGTGGAGTGCGCTAGATTACCAGGGATATCGGACTTGGGGTGGTGATGAATGATGCCTCGATCAGGCTCAGCATGGTCACTGGACCACCAGGGATATTGGACTTGGAGGGATACAGTGATGCCCAGCGATCGGGCACATAGATGTCCACTGGACCACCAGGGATATCGGACTTTTCTCTTACAGGACTTCCCGCGATCGGGCTGCGGGGAGTCTGTCCTGACTGCTGCCTGGCAGGCGCCAGGCTCAGGAGAATCATTGAGGGATCGGCACACCTGCATGCCAATGGCATGCAAATGGGGAGACGTACTGAGATGCAAATGGCCCCTGGCTAACATAACTTATGGGTCCATTTGCATGTCCTCCTTTGAATATCGGCAGGTGCTGTGCATGGCGCAATGCACTTGCGCCACCACATCTCCATGCTCCACTCTGACCACATTGTCATGCAGGGGTGGCCGAGTGCGATATTCAAAGCTGTTGAGCCATTAGTGCAGCTCCGTTGAATATCGCCCAGGTCACACCCGTCGCAACAAAGTTGAGCTGCGCCAGGCTTGCGCCACAGCCTGGCGCAGTTTGAATATCCGAGCCTTAGTTTATTGAATTCTTCAGAATAAGATATGCATACATATATCTGTAACTGTCATTTAAGTCAATACAGATATTTAAACAATTTACTATCTGCTTTAGACGATCATTTGTCAATAAACAATAACTTTAATATTCAAATCAAGTCAGTTACGTAAGCAATTTCACTATCTGCTTAGACAATACAAGTCATTTGCCAATAAACTCTAATTTTATCACATAAATCAATAACATTACTTAAACAATTTCACTGGTTACTCAGACCATGTAAGTCATTTGCCAGAGTACAGAGATAACCATCAAATTCTGTCAAGTACATTTTCCAGCATATAGTTTATGAATAAATAAAACTCTAAAACCTAATCTATTAACAAAACTTGGGCTAAGTCTTACAAATCAGGGTTCTATACCCTACAATTTATTTCTTCTATGGGGACTGGGTCTGTTGAGGAACAGGAGTGATCAAAATAGATCATTGACCAAAGTCACTTTTAAAAGATGAGTGGGCTCCATCTAGTCTATAGTAATCTATTTTCACAAGAGTGCAAATTCAGCAGGCTCTTTCCTATTTCCCCTATTGGTAAAGTGTCATGTATTCATAGCTCCCACCTTGTCCATCTTTGGACCGAGAGCTCAGATCTATTACTTATAGAAAAGTCATCTGTTCCAAATGTTGTATGTATTGCATCATGGCCAAGCACTCTTCCTTTGTAAGTGGTGTATGCTGGAGCCACCTTCATGTTATTACTTTATATGCTGCCATCAAACATACTGACCTGAGGTGAGTGGAGTTCCTCCCTCTGATACCTTCAGTGGAAGCCTAATATTAACTGAGCTGGGGATGGCTGCTGGGAAGGGCAAAAAGCTGCATAAGTAGATTTGCAAAATCTGACCAAAAACTTTGGAGGCTGGACATTCCAGAAATACATGAAGGTGGGTCACAATCTGGTTCCCACACCATCTCAGCATGCCAAGGTTGTCCCTGGAGATCTTTGGCCATTAATTCAAGGACCAAAGAATCTAACCCAAGATCTTCCAAGTGAACTCCTCCAAGTTGGAGAAGAGGTGGTAGCCCAGATCATCCGCCACATCCTCGTCCAGGACACCTCAGAGACTGTGGTGGATAGATCTTTCTCCATCTCCCTTTTAATCTATCAGCATGATGGGAAAGGAGGTGTATCTGGGCAGTATATAAAATTGAAATCACCCACTCCCCATTCCCAGAGGACCAAATCCAGATAAAGGGAAATCATCCTAAAATTGTTGTGTTCATTGGCCAGTATTTTGTATCTGCTTATTAATATAATTCTTGAGCTGATAATAGTGTAACCTATCTTTTCAGACCAGGAGTAAGTCCTCTGTCCCTCCTCAAATGTCATAGGAGTATTCCCTCTTAACAACTGCCATGGTGCTCTGAGGGTCCCTGGTTGCCTGGTGGGCAAACCATGTATAATATCGGGCAGGGCAAATTGAGTATTATACTGGAACCAGTCATATCTCCACTTCTGAGACTGAAGTCCTTTGGCCCTGGTACCTGTTTTCCATCCCTCGGAATTGCTCTACAACTATCCAACACCAGGGTTAATATTTGGGAAAATAAAGTGGGGTTGAACAGACAGGCACGGAGGGGCGGGAGTTCCCCTAACTAGGTCTATGCTTCAATGTGACCTGTAACCACCATGACCCCAAAAGTGCAGACGCATCTGAGCAGCCATCCAGTAGTGTGCAGAGAAGGCAAAGCTACTCCCCTTTATCTTTGGGAAGATGGAGAAATCGCACCGTTATCTTACGCCACTTATTATTCCACAAGAACTGAGAAAACAGCCGCTGCCAGATCAGCAATTCCTAACTGTAATCAAGCAGGAACACATTGAAATAAATAGAGGAGGTGTGGAAGGGCATTCATTTTCAAGGCTAAATTCCTAGAATAAATTGAGAGAAGGAGAATAGCCCATCTATTCATGTCCCTCTTCAAGTTAGAAATCAGAGGAGGTAATTACAGGTGTAAAGTTGCCTCAAATCCTGAGGATTATAATCCCCAGGTATTTGAGGACTATTGAGTCCATTCCATATTATATTGAGACTGAGTCTCCTAGAGGTGTATAATTGATTGGAAGGAGCTCAGGTTT
Source organism: Neoceratodus forsteri (assembly GCA_016271365.2). NCBI lineage: Eukaryota > Metazoa > Chordata > Ceratodontiformes > Ceratodontidae > Neoceratodus > Neoceratodus forsteri. Next base: position 157,641,564 of record JADMNL010000033.1, read on the forward strand.
ACTGGTATTAATGGTGTATCCGACAGTCGAGAAAAGATTGACAAAGTCCTGAAGAGGGCTGGAGAGATCTCTCTGGGTCCGAAGATAAATTAGAACATCGTCTGCGAATAGCGCAATCTTGTGTTCTACATCCACTAAGACAATGCCTGAAATCTCAGGGGTAAGTTGGATATATTGCCAGGGTTTTATATAAAAACAAACAAAAGGGGAAGGGACACCCCTGTCTCTGCCTCTCTCCTCAGAGGAAAGCTAGGGAGATAAGGACCATTTGTTTGATATATCCTGTAGGGGTTTCATATAGCTTAAAACAAAATCTGTAAACTGTCTCAGAAATCAAAGGAAGCAAGGACCCCTTCAAAAGGCCACGGCACTTTATCAAAGGCCTTTTCAGCATCCAGACTAAGAAAAAGATCTGGCATTTTCTGTTGTTCTAAAAGATATATTGATCTCCGATATTATCCTGAGCCTGTCAGCTGTGATAAACCACACTGGTCCATATGTACCAAGTGAGGGGCCAAATTCCTTAATCTTTGGGCTAGAATAGAGGCCATAAATTTATACAGTAGTCTATACTGAGGACAGATAGAGGTCTATATGAAGAGCAAAGAGGGGTCCTTGCCTACTTTCGGAATCACCAAGACTACTGCAGCATCTCAGGATGGGGAATCACACCTTTGGAGAAAAACAAATGTAAAACCCTTTTCAAGAGGGCAAAACCTCTTTTAAATAGTTTATAAAATTTCCCAGGAAGTCCATCTGATCTTGGGCCTCCCGCCCAATAGTCCAATCTCATATTCTATCTCTTTATCTGAAATGGGGGCAATCAAGGAGTACTCTGAGTTTCAAATATTTGGGGTAATCTAAAATTTTGTAGGAAAGCTGAGACCTCCTCCTCTGGAACTGGCTGTGGGGCTGAGTAAGATGTGTGTAAAAATCTAAAAGGCCTTAGAAATTCCAACATAGTATGCTGCCAAGACTTATGAACAAGGGCCCAGATATTCAAACTAGCCACAAAGTAGTCAATGCAGGAGCAGGCACAAGTCCACTGCGCCCATGCGCAACACACATGATATTCAAACACTCGCCCAGGTCAAGATGTGCCTCAGCGGCACCGACTGAATATCGCGCTAACTGTGCCATTGCGCAACCAGGGATCTGCAGGCGCAGGGTCAGATGTGCAACAACACAACCAGGGATGCGCAGGGACAGGATGCAGGGGCCACCACCCATGGTAGAGATGGGCAGAGGGCACACAGCAGAACAGACATGGCCTCCCACACCCCATGCACTGCACAACCGGAGGACAGCTGGATGAACCACCAGCCCATGGACACCAGCAAGAAACCCACAGCCTGGGCATGGTGTCCCAGCACACCCCTGGCAAGCTGTGACCATCACACATGGATGTCCAGCCACCCTGTGCCACACCATCCCACCAATGCAGAGCACACCCTGCACCATGATCCCCATACACCCTGTCCAGGAGTAGCGCCCAACAGTGCAGGACACCCCATGTGTACCACCACCCCCACTGTGACAATGCAACTCTGTGCACCACAGAACCATGCAAGGCAGCCCCCACAAGCACCCTGCAGCGGGCGGCAGCAGACAGCGATGCAACGACTGCATACACAGTGCTACCCTCACGTCCCCCTGAGGTACAGCTGAGAGATCGACCATGTGTCTGCACATGAGGTACCCCACACATGACCGGGCATGCCCCGGACCCCACCACCAGTGGTACAGCACCCTGCACACTGTCCCAAGAACACACCCCATCCCAGCACTGGCCACAACAGCCAGTGCAGACACCCACAGTGGTGCATGGATGCATCGCCACACAGGATGCAACACAGTGCATGGACATACACCCACCCATGCCAAGGCACACCAACACAGGGACACAGTAGTGGGTCAACCAAGCCCCGGCGTGTGGCCGCTAGCAGCCATGTACACACGGCCAGAACCCTCCATGGCACAGGTGTGCCAGCAACCCTGTGCAGGCACCACGGCTGTATGCCACCAGCATGCAGCGGAGCACAGGACGAGACAGTGGAGCACATCCCTGCAACAGACACAAGTGACAGCATTAGGTGGGACAACAACAGCCGGAGGCAACAGTGCCACCGAGGCAGACATGCACCACACCAGTGACAGGAGGCAGCCAGGCAACTTTCTGGGTACAGTGGCTGTCCAGCATGGACAGCCACCACTGTATGCCAGCAGACTGTGCAGGTCACAGACATACAAGGGTGTCAGCTGCACAGGCCATGCATGCGGGCTGACAAGGGCAACATGGACACAGTGCATGCACCGTGTACCACTGCACACAGTCATCCAGTGCACAGGGAACAACACACAAACCACAGACAGTGACTGAGAGCTCGCCCACACCAAGTTGCCTCCCCTACGGACACACACACACACATGCCCATGATAGCACCACCCCTGATGCCATGCACATCACTGCAGTTGAGCACCTTTGGCCCACTGCAATCAGAGACCACCACAGTAGGCATAGCAAAACAAATGTATTTGAAAACTTATAACAAAACTATCTACAACTATATACAATCATTATAGGTGAAGGCCACAAACCAGGTGGGGAATTGGGTAAAGGGCAGTGGTGAACATATGGGAGGAAGGAGGGTGTGAGGATGGGTCAGGGGTAGGTTTCATCCTGGGCACGTGAACTAAGCGGAGCCCGCTCCGGTGGCCCACCTGCCATGCCTCCTGCAGATGCCATGTTGCTCCCTCCACTGCAGAATCTCTAAAGAGGCCTGGGTCACCTGCAGCAGCTCCTGCACCCTCTCAATCCTCATCATCCACCATCCACCTAGGACAGGGAGCAGAGTCAATGGGTGTGAATGCACAGCCCTGCAGCCCACCCATTGTGCATGGCGCCCAGCCATGGGATATGCCCCTGTGATGGTGTGCGACCACCACAGTGATCATGTCCACATGACCTGCCCACCCAGGTGCACAGAGCCATGGGACGCTGACACACCACCACCCAAGTCCCGACAGCACCACCATGGCTGTACAGTGACATGGCTATGCGCTGCAAAGGCAGTGGCACAGCCATGTATCCAGTGCATGCATGGACCACCAGTGATGCACACCCACATGCAGTGCCACTGGACAGTGCTGACTGTACCATGTGGTGTGCGGCAGTGGTTTCAATGGATGGTGGCCATGCTCCGTCACCTGCCCTGCTACACAGCATGCACAGAATATCCTGGATGAAAGGCACTCACCATCATTGGCCTGGTCCGGTGTAGTCTCATGATGGGACCTCAACACGAGGACACAGCTCCCCTCCCCTCAGCTTGCATCTCTGTCTGTCCTCCCGAGCTTGGCGGCGCTCATCAGGGCCTAGGGTGCAAACATGGAGAGGAACATCAGTACAATCCAGTAGCAAGGCCCCCACCCCTGGTGTGTGCGATCCTGCACAGCCCAACCATTTGGCCTCCCACAACACCACCACCACTGCCCACCTGGACTGCCCACCCCCGTGTGGTGGACACATGCCCACCACGATACCCATATGGGCGCAACCAGTGTATGGATGGGGCACCTACACAGCCATGGAACAGCGCCTCTCCTGGTGCGTGCCCGCAGGTGGGCAAGCCTGTCTGGGTCCCTCTGCTGGAGGTCCCTGTACCAGTGTCGACACTGCTCTGATGATCAGTCCATCCCTGTGGCCTCCTCGGTGCCACTGCCTCCTCGACACAGCACGCCTGGCCCTGTCAGGGTGAATCTTCAAATAGATCACCAGCATGGAGCTCCACTAGTGCCACCAAATTAGCCAGTTCAATCTGGCTCCATACTGCAGCCCTCCTATGTGCCATCTCTGAATCTGCTCTGATTCAAAATGGAACTCCCTAGTGCACGTCCGCCATGTGCAGATGCTGCGTGGTACGGCGCTGCCATTCCCCATCACACTGTCATTGAACAAGCGTGATAGGGGTGCACCATATGGATGCATAGCACCTAGGGGGAAAGGTCGGGCACAGGGTAAAGGGTCTCTCACGCACGGACTGCCACAGCATGATTGGTACTCCCACATGTAGCGCGGTAGGGTGCCTGTGTGAGACTTACTGTAGTGGCCTACAGGCGCTGTGGCACCATAGTGCCTCGGCACTCAAGGCAAAGCGCCATACATGTGAACTGTGCAGTAGCACCACTGGCACAGTGGTGGATGTGCCCTGCACTGCCTCCCACGCTCAGCACGTCAGCGCATGGCGGCGTCAGCACCCTGGGCATGTGCGTGTGGTGCCTACTGCGCACGTCACAGAACTGCGCCTGTGCCTGGCGCATTCAACACAATTGTGCAAGGTGCAACAGCATGATATTCAGCCGGCATATGCAAATCAGCTCATCAGCAATTCTATGGCGCAGCTACTGCATTAGCATCCACTTAAATTTGAGCCTCACCTCATTTGCATGCGTTGCGCTATATAAATCGACATGGGGCTGCAGATGCCATAGTCTGGTATTGCAGTCTTTGTGGTGGGTTGCATGCTGTTTGCCAGTGTGGACTGTGGTGTGTGGGAGATGCATGGGACTGCACATTCAGAGGTAACACCTGTCATTCCCACAGTATCAATAATGACCGAGCGTGGGGAGGAGGAGGAGGAGGAACAGAGACGTGGAGATGGAGGGCCCAATTTCACCCAGGCAGAATCAGATGTCCTGTTTGACGCCTACCTTGACGGGAACAGCTGCTCAGCAGACAGCGGGGAACACCACAGGACCGTGCTGCAGCACGGGATGAGGTGGCGCGTGCCATCAACCAGCATGACAGCCACCAGCAGTCCATGCAGGAGTGCAAGAAGAAGGTGGGCATGGACAAGGGAGGATAAAGATAAGGTGGCTGCCATCAGGGCAGCACGTGCTGCGACTGGTGGTGGACAGCCAGCTGTGCCCGCCTGACACTACAGGAAGAGCGGGTGGCTGGCAGCATGTGGTGTTGTGCCCTAGAGGCGTTCCAGGTGGTGGCTTCCAGACAGGTGGCAGCCCATCACTGCATGATAGGTCCTGATCTGTCACTGTGTGGGGAATACCACAGGGTAGGGCAGAGACATTAATGCTACTGTGTTCCCTTACAGCTCCTGAGTGTCTACATGGGTCAGCAGTGGTGGGTTTGCCCACTGAGGTGATACCCTGGACACAGAGGAGCACCCATCCACCTCCACAGGTGTCCAGGTTAGGACAACAGTGTACCCACCTGTCTGTCTGGACTAAAGTTGGTGGTGCTGGTGTGGAGGAGGCCCTGCCCATGTCCCAGCGTGACAGTGTCCATGGATGCCAGCATGCTGTGACTCGGACTGGTGCGGATCCGTCACCGATGATGATGGAGCTCACATCATGGACAGTGACATGTGTGTAGGCCACAGGATGGCTTCACAGCAGGTAACGGCATGGGCATAGCTGTGGGTGGTGCTGCCGTGGAGGCCTGTGGCATGTCAGATCCCAGACTGTGCCTGTCTGCACCAGTGGGGCAGCACGGTGTGCATCCAGAAAATATGGGTGGGGCTGTTGCGGGCTGCAGCAGCACCATTGAAACCCTGGTGGTGGTGGCGGAGGCAGTGTCAGCAGTGGCCAATGGCAATGAGGGGACAGTGTCGGGGGCAGCGTCAGTGCACTGTGTGGACATTCCCTGCATGGCTCTGGTGTCAGCACCTGTCATCAAGGGTGATGCCAGCACGACCAGGAACACCATGAGGATGTCATGCGATCCGGCGGATGACCTGTTTGATGAGCACAGCTGACTACTCCAGGCTTCTGAGGATCAGCAGTCACAGCTGTTAGGGTGGTGGATGCACTCAGTGCAGTTCTGCACCAGGCAGAGGAGCAGTACAGCAGAGACCATGCTCTGCTCTGGCAGGAATGGCCCAGCAGCGGGAGGATGTGACCGCTGCCATTGTGAACGAACCGTGCATTCACAGCTGTCATGGCCACATTGGGCACCAATTTGTTGCCCATGCGCCACAGACACCGTGCAGTGTCATGTCCAGCCCCCGTTTCCGGCATCGTGTGACACCCTCCATGTCGACACTGGGTTCAGCTCTGGGCATCCCGAGCACGTCTGGTGCAGGCATATTCGGTGAGCTGCAGACCCCTGCTCGAACTACGGTTGCGTTCCTGCAGCATCACCCTGGGGACCGTTGGTGCCACCTCATGAGGCCAATGGTCAGCCTATCACGGCTGGCAGGTCTCGGCAGGGCCGCCCGCATCCATGAGGCCGTGGCACAGTGCCATGTGACTGACCTGTCTCCCATCATGGCTACTGTCTGACACTGTCCTGTGTGCAGTGTGTTGTGCAATGTGCGATGCATGGGTGGGGTACCTGGCCCTGCACACACACGGTCCATGTGCACACTCCTCGGCTGCTGGCCACTGTGGTGTGTGCATGATGATGCCTGCGTTGCGCTGTCTACCACTGTGCAATGGTGCCCAGCATCTGAGACACGCCAATGATGGGCACTGGGTGTGGTTGTGTGTGGACCTGTGTGTGGCTAGGGTAGAAGTCTGGGTCGGCCTGCCTTCCACCCCTTGTGCATGTCTTGTGGGGGTCTCGCGTGTGTGTGTGTGTGTGTGTGTGTGTGCGTGATGTGTGTCATGTTAGAACTTGCCCATCCCCTGGCGTGTGTGGTTCCATGCTCAGCCAATTCCCTTGCCACCATGCGCCCTGGGGTTCGTCCATTCAAGTTTGTGGGTTGTGCCCTTGCCATTGGTGGTTGCACATGGCCCCATGACCTACCTGGGTTGGTTGAAGTGCTCCTCTGTGATGGTGTCCTGGTGCAGCTGTGACATCCGGATCAGGTGGGGGTCCCATGAGGCCCGAGGGCTGCCCATCACCATCTTCACCGGTGTCCTCATCGTCCCCATCGCTGTCCCCCTCTTGACCTCTACAGCTATCCCTCAGTCATTGGCCATGTTATGCAGGATGCAACAGGCCAGGAATAGCCTGCAGGCACTGCCTGCGTGTCCAGGCAACAGAAATGTGCCTTCAGCATCCGAACACCACTCTATGACATTGCATGTGGCGGCATGTGCCTCATTGTACCGTTGCTGCGATGGGGTCATGAGGTGCCAGTATGGTGTGAGCAGCCAGGGGCCGGTGGGTAGCCACTGTCACCTGTGTGTAGGGGTGGACATTAGTATGGTGTTCAGCATCGGCTCTGCCATGGGCCGTCAAGGCGGTGCCAACCATGGGCCATCAAGGCCAGTACCCATGGCAGCTCTGACTTTGCACCCCCAAAAACCCATGTCATCCTGTGTGATGTGCATACTCACCACTAGGTGGCCAGTGGGATGTCCCACTCTCGAACCTGTGGCACAGTGCAGACTGGTGCCAGATGAAGGCATCATGTGCTCCCCAGGGTGCGTGGCACAGACATTGGTTATGCACCCCGGCATTGCACACCACCTGGCAGCTGATGCTGGCATAGCCCTTTCGGTTGATGTATGCACACCTTCCGGGCCAGGTAAGCGTCGCGGATGGCCATATGGGTGATCAATGGCCCCGAGCATGTCGAGCAACATGCTACCCTGTGGAACTCTTGTATTGTGTTGTGCGCTCTGCCTGTGTGCTGGGGAAATCAATGTACTCTGCAGCATGTGGCAGCAGTGCGCTGAGGAATGTGTGTAGGCATGGCGTGGCCGACTAGGTTATGCCTGTTGTGTACCCTGTTGGTCTCTGGAAGGTGCCCGTGGTGAGCAGGCACATGACAGCTGTTACCTTGTCTCCACTGACAGAGCATGGCTCCATCGTGTGGGTGCCTGTATATCATCACTGCACAGCTCACAGAGCCGCCTCCAGGATCACCCGGTGCAGGCGTTACCCGGCCCACAATCTCTGTGTCACTGTAGTGCTCGAAGGTGGTGCCCGGGTTGGTACCATCTGTTGAGGCATACCCGAGAGGCCCTTCCATGGCCGCGCCCCCTGCTGCCTGCCTTCTCCACACCCCTCATTACCGCCTCCATCTGAAAGGTGGCACTGGCCATGTCCCTGGCTGATGCCCCCCGGCAGCTGTTATCCCGTTCCCTCCGCTGTCCTTTGTGATGCTCCCCTGCAGTGGGTACACCTCCAACCTTTGGCTGTCCTGCCCACTGCCACCCCTCAGTCCACTGTGGTACTACCCTGTCTCTCCTGCACAGTGGCACAGGCTCCCCACTCCTGTCCTGTTGCTGTTTGTTCCCAGGTGTGCCCTGTCCTGCTCCTGTCCAGTCCCACTCCTGATACCCTCTTTCCTGTTGCTGTCACCTTGCTCCCACCTCTGGCTTCCCTATAAGCGTTCTTGCCCCTCTCTCTTGTTTCTTTTATTTTGGATCATATCCACTATCAAGCAACTTCGCTTGCTCCCTATTGCTCATGGTGCATGCTGTTGAATGTCGCCTGCCATTTATTCATAGTTCCTCCCCTACGGTTGCGCATGCATTCCTTACCATTGCACTGTTGTGCATTGCAACAGTGGTGCAGCTGCCTCCCACTGAATATCAGCACAATGGCGCGTTTTCCAGACTTGCGCTGGTAGCGTCTCTGTTGTGCATGGCACAACCTTTTGAATATCTGGGCCAGGGTGTCTGCCTATTATTGTAGCTCTGGATCTTTGAGCTCTCAATCTTCCCACTAGCAATTTCGCAGATCTAGGGCCACCTTCATAATATTTCTATAGTAGAAAAATTAACCTCTGTTCAATATAATCGTCTAGTAAGGAGTTCAATTCTGTCTTAAGCTGGGCCAATTTCTTACCTCTCTGCTTATAGCTTTTAATTTGTTGTAGTTCCTTCAGCTTCCCTGTCTGAGCCAGAAGAGATACTCTTCTCACTTCCCGTGCTCTCTTTTTTCTAATTGACATCTCAATCAGTTTGCCCCAGGTCATCGCTTTGGCGTGTCCCATAAGATGGAGGGACACTGGGGGTATCACTGTCTTTCAGTACCTGTAACATTGTCTCCTGTATGGCCTCTACACCCTCACTACTCTTTAACAATGAAAGATTAAGCCTCCAAAATGTGTTTCTCTTGTGAGGCCAAATTTTAATTTGAAAAAAAATTGGATCGTGGTCCGAGAGGGGCCAGGTCTCCCAGCCACGTTCAAACAGCAAGCCCAGGTGTTCTCGAGATAAAGCAAATAATCCAAACATGAGTAGGAGGTGGGCCTGGGAGAAAAATGTATAATGTGGGGCACTATCATTTGAAAACCTCCAGGAGTCTTCATATCCCAGCTCCTTCAGAACTGTAGATATCTCCTGGCTGTTTTAGAACTAGTGGTAGAGATTATTCCCACTATCCCCTCCGTAAAGGTTAAGTTTAGATCCCCATAAATTTGCCCCTCGCCCCATTGGGATAATTGTAGAAAAACTTTTATAAAAATCCAAAGATGCATTGGGAGGAAATAGACTGAAGCCAAAGTAAGCAACTGGCCATTAAGAGTTCCCTTAACCATTGCATACCGTCCCTCTTTATCCATCCAAGTTCCCTCACCTTGAATGGGACCCTGTGTGGAATGAGGACCATCGTCCTCTCCCCTCCCCTTTATAAGATGATGCAATTACATTTGAAAAGCCCATCCGCTCAAATTTCTTATGTTCTGCCATAAATAAATGTGTCTCCTGTAACATCAGTATATCTCCTCCTGACTGCTTCAAAGATGTTAGAATCTTACTCCTTTTAACGGGTTCATCACCCCATGGACATTGTAGGTACAAACTGTGTATGTTAAAGCCATCATTTCATTAGAAAGAGAGAGCAGAGCCGAGACCAACAAATTCAACAGCAGAATGAGAGT